>CAXKVW010001366.1:0-124749 GCA_964058825.1 Carex arenaria | reverse complement strand
ATCCAGTTCCCTAAAGTAATTCAAAATTTGAACTTAGATCTTAACCGTCCGATCATAATTCGGACCAATTCAGTCGGAGATAGAATTCACGGTACCTTTTCATATTCGGGTAAATTTTGATCGAACGGTGAGGATCCAAACTATAATTTTGAGTTACTTTAGATTCCGAATTCTTGGAGGGGTCCGTCTCGTACCAGAGAATTGAGATCATGCGAAGCGTCTAACCCAATAACCCTGACCGCTACCTTCCCATTGCCCAGGTTTCCATTTCTCCCGAACCGTCGAACCGACAAGCTCTCTTTCTCATACCTTCCCTTCCCATCTCTCTCTCTCCTAGGCTCCGTGTTCCACCGGCGACTGGCCAACTCCGTGGGCCACCGAGCTTAGCCACCCGCGCATCCATCTTTCGGCGTCCGCTCGCCAGTGTCGATCTCTGATCTTACCGCCGTTCCTCCCTCTTCTCAGATTTCTTTGCAAGCTCCTTATAACCACTCAAGGTAATAGGTTAATAGTGATTCATCACAATCTCTCTCGTCTGCAACCTAGCATTTGTAATTTTTGGTTCATTTTTACACACCTGTGCCATTGATTTAGCTCAATTCAATATTTCAATTGGTTCATTTTTGAGGGAAGCAATGAAAGCTTCATAGAGCATATTGCAATCTCCAAAGGGGAAAATAACAGTTTCTCAAGTCTTGGGTGATATATCAATTCCTGGATTGTTTTAATTAGGTGTATCAGTGAAGTTTTGTTGTGAAATATCTGGACAAAGACTTGCTAGCTAGTCTTCAAAAACAGCACTAACTGAAACATAGTTAAGATAGCACATTCTTTCATTAACTTATATTTAACTAATTATCTGCAAATGTCTAAAACATACAATTACGTACTGTACAGCATGAGATCATCAATAAATGTCACGGAGACATGGATTAACTTAAATAAATTGCTGGATTAGAAAATATATTCAGTCACTTAGAAAATATTGTGCAAGTGGAACTCCAAAGTATTATTGGGGACATAGTCACAGCCAAGCATCCTCTTTTCATGTGCCCTCTCAATTTAATTCTGTACAGATTTAATCGAAATTGCAGGGTCACTTAAAGAAAATTATGCAACTGTCGCCGCCACATGTTTCCGACGTGGCTAGGATGATCTGGTGATGGCCACCGTCGCCGCCACATGTTTCCGACGATGGACTTCGACGCCTCGCTGTCGCTGCCCGCTGCTCCTTCCCTCATCCCAGGAGGTCAGTGTTCATTTTGGTTAGGGTTAGGGTTTTGGTTGGCAGGTGGTTTCTTACGAGTTGCTTGTGGTTATGTTATTTTCATGTCTGTGAGTGTTCGCATGGTAATATTACAAATTGGGGTTGTATTTATGTATGGTTCAGAGTCGCCATTTGACTGTGGTGTAATTCTTATTTTTACTAGACCTTTGGCTTCCTTTTTCAATCCAGTGGCATGTAGATGGGACGAGTGGGTTTTTGACTAGTCTGTTATTTGAGAATGTTCACTTGTTTCTACACATCCGTTGGAATTTTGTTAACTGATACTTCTATCTAGTACATAATACTGTGTTATGAAAAAATCATACAATTAAATACGAAAATACTACATGCTTTTGTGTTCAACTGACTGTTCAAGCACTGAGGTTTAGTCAATTTGTCAGAGGTGGAGTTAGACTTTCAAGCTATGGGTGTCAATTGTGAATGGGGGTCAATTATATAAAATTTTCATGCTGCGTGTGAGGGTCAATTCTACAGTACCCATAGCATTTTACTCTTAATTTTATAGAAAATTATGTATAATTACAATTTTTTTTTAAATAAATGGGGGTCAATTGACTTAAGGTGGATCTGTCATTGCAATTTGTGCTAGTGATGTTTACTGCTAATTGCCACCATCTGTTATGTGTTCTTTATTATGCCTTGTACATCTTACTGCAAAAATTTTGTATTCTATTTGGTTGATCATTTGTTATTCTTGTCAAGTTTCGAAATTATGACATGTTTCTTTGTTTTCTTTTTTATTTTTTATGTGAAAATTTCAAGGGTTTCCTTTGATGGGACAGGTGGGAAGGCCCTTATGCCCCATTCCTTTTAGTATTATTATTATTTACTTTCCCATAATTTTTCTGTTCTGCAATAAAAAAACAATAATTTGATTTCCGATGTTGTCCTATATTGTTTCCATTCATAATTTGTAGAAGCTGGTGTATCACTAGTGGTGGTTCTCATACCTCTTTACCCTTTTTTTTATGAAGTATATCACATTACAACTATTTTACACAACTGGTACATAAGTTGAGGCTTCATTGACAAAATTGAGGGTTAAATGCATCTATTGGGGCTTCATTATCTTGGGTAGGAAACTTCACCTAATTTCAAGAAGTTTATTTTTTAAAGAAGAAGGCAGCAACTCTCGTGAAATTTCACTTTTGTTATTGATTATGATAATTCAGGTGCCATTTGGCAGCAACTGAGCATGACAGGTAGCAGTAGCACGGCTGCGATTATGGATACTGGTGCCGCAACTAATTCTTACCCCGAAAGACCTGGTGAGCCAGACTGTTCGTATTATCTCAGGACTGGTCTCTGCCGGTTCAGTACCACTTGCAAGTTCAACCATCCCCCTGATAGGCAATTGGTATGACACTCCTGAATCTTTTACTATTATTTGGGAGAAGGGAATACCTATGTGTATCTGAAAGATGGTAACTACTATGTACATCCCTGTATAGCATGATAAATGTATACTCTGCACTTGATGTTTCCTTTTGTTTCTTTGTTTTTATTTATCTTCAAGTATTATGTGGGATTTATCTCAATTTGGGGTGGTATGCATGGTGTTTTGATGTGATATGGGCATACAACCTTGAACGTTTGTTTTATTTAATTTTTGTCATCAAATACATTAAAACATTAACATCTTAATTTGAAATATATGGAATAGAACCTATTGAAAGTATATTTTATGGACCTTTTTTGTTTCCAGAAACTTCTAACTGGCCTACCTCATTTAATATTCCAGGCTATTGCAGCTGCAAGACTTAAGGAAGAATATCCTGAGAGAGTGGGACAACCTGAGTGCCAGGTACTTCTGCATTTTCATTTTTTGTATTTTAATTTTTCGCGGTGATAGTAGGTCACTGAAGTCCTTGACTTCAATCATAAAAGTTTGTCGCCTCTGCAGTTCTATTTAAAGACCGGATCATGTAAATTTGGGCCTACATGCAAATTCCACCACCCGAAGGATAAGGCTGGAATCGTTGGGAGAGCTCAATTAAATTCTTTGGGCTACCCTCTTCGGCCGGTTTGTCATTTCTTTCCTTCTCATTCTACCAATTTTCTTATTTTTCCCTAATATTACTTCTCCTCACTTTATTTAACATGATATTTACTAAACTTCCAAGACTATGTTTGTAAGAGGAACTGGGACAAGTAGAAACTCTTATCCCACTACTAAACATGGTCCAAGGGAAAAATACCAACATGGGATTTTCTACCGTTCCAGGTGAGAACAGTAATGTGAAGAGTACCTGAGATGGCTCAAGTTTTTGTTATGTTCCTATAATTTAGGCTGCCGCATAAATTGTGCCCAATGATCGAAGGAAGACGGATACTAATGATGATCATCTGGACACTAACTTCTATTTTCCTCAAATTGTGTAGGGGGAGAAGGAGTGTGCATATTACCTAAGAACCCTAGAATGTAAATTCGGCATGACTTGTAAATTCCACCACCCAAACCCTTCCTCTGACGCTGCCTCTGTATTTTCTGTAAATTCCAATTCTGCCCCTACTAGTATAAATCCTGGCCAGAGTTCATATAGTGCTACTGGAGGTGGTCTGACGAGCTGGCCCGTTTCTAAGTCTTCTTTTATGGCCAGCCCTAGATGGGAGCAGGGGGCCTCTCCTAGCTATGCACAGCTCATGGTACCTCAAGGCCTTGTTCCTTTACCTAGTTGGAATACTTATGCAGTAAGATACTTTTTCTCATGAAAAGCTTTGTATATAGGAAGCATACATCTTATGTCTTTTGAGTTTTTGATGAAGTTCTTTTAACTAGTACATAAGACAATCATAGATCTTTATATTAATCGTGCACTCATACTTATTTATCTACCAGAGAGAAATAAGATTCACAAACTAGGTTGTAACCATCTGGCAACAGCGGTGATTCATTCATTGACTTATTTATTTTTTCGGTGAAAAGCGGCAATTTAATATGATGAGCCTAAAACATAAAGCTCAAAACTGTCCCATAGGTTGTCAAACGGTAGTTGGCACGATAACTGTATGAGTTTTCTGGTTCAGTAATGACTTTTGGAACAAGAAAATGAAAAGGAGGAAGAAGAAAATGAAAAACCCACTTACATAGTGGCGGAAACATATTATGAGAGAATATTTCTTAACCACCCAGACCCATCCACTCAGAATAACTGTACTAAAAGCTAATATTTATGAGAGTGCAGGGACAAATGTTGCCAGTGTCATCTGGCGACAGCAGCCAACAACATTCAGCCGCCTACCATCTGTACAGTCCCAACAGCGGCATGACCTCCCACCAGGGAGAAGCCAGTGGAAGCAACCACACTGCTTCCATTTCGGTTCCTCCACAGTACCAATCAGCACTTCACAGAGAAAGTGTCTTCCCGGAGCAGCCCGATCAGCCTGAGTGCCAGTATTATATGAAAACAGGTGATTGTAAATTTGGTGTTACATGCAAGTATCACCACCCCAGCGTGCGCCGCATTCCTCCTCCTGACTGCCTTCTTAGCCCTCTTGGCCTTCCCCTCAGACCTGTAAGTGTTTTTTCATTCTCTCTTGGTATTAGTTGTGTGCTCTTGGAAAATATGAAAGTATTATTAATTACCCTTTAAAGGTGTGAGGGAAACGGAGGGTAATGTGGGTGTTGGTCTGTTGTTATTGGAGGGAGAGTTGGTATTTCTTGTTTTGTGGGACTAATGAATGTTTCTTGTGGCATATGATATTGTTGTTGTCTCTACTGAGGAAACAATGTTAAAACCTTTCTTGTGATAAGGTTTATTTTTTCAGTTATACAGAGTACAGTATGTGTTTTCTTGTTTTTTTTAGTAACTACAAAATATGCCTTTAGTTGAGGTGTGGTGATTATTTTTCCTGATATTCCTACCTTTTATTTACTTCGTGTTGGGTCAGACGGGGTTTTCGTTAGGACATTTATTTCTCAGATAACTTTGTTCAGGCTGTCGTGTTGATATTAAGGTTAAGTAAGATATTGCTAGCTTTGGATAATTTATCTTGCTGTTGTATGAGGTCTGCTGAGGTACTTTGTTCTTTTTTAATAGTTTCGCTGTTGTATGGCCTTAGTTGTTTCATGTTGTTGTGTTGTAGTTTCTCTGGCCTTGTATTCATATAGGTTTACAAAGCCTCAACTGTGCCAAATGGCCTGAAGTTATCTAAGTAGGATGCTAAGAAATTACATAAAAAATGCGGGATATGCCCGTAGGGCCCGACCTGCTTACCGCAAAACAACCAGGAGTGTGTTTATTTGCAAAATAAAATAAAACAAATAAATAGATGCCTGGCTGGTTTTGCATATATCAAGCTTTACCAGGAAAAATTGATACCCTGGGGCATTCACATTCTCTCTCTGTTGCAATTTTTTTGAGGAAAAAAGGCCGTATCATTTGTGAAATTCTTTTTTCAGGGTGAAATACACTGTAAATTCTATTCTCGGTACGGCATATGCAAGTTTGGGCCGAATTGCAAATTTGATCATCCTATGGGAGCACATATGGCAACACCTATGGGAGTATACGCATATGGGTATTCACCTGCTTCGTTAACTAATATGACAGGTGTCAACCGTTGATTGGGTTCCTGGCCAGGTTCAACTCCAACTGAATAAATATTTCTTTGTTTTTCTCTTTTTGCGTTATCAAGAAGAGCTATGTAAATTGAGATGCTATTTTGCATGTACTATCTCACTTTTCTGTCCATGTTAACAAAATAACTCGAGTTATTTATTATATGTATCTAGAGTTGTATTTGTATTTTTATTTTTAATATTCGTCCCTTTTTGTTCGCATTCCATAATCTCTTGTAACGTGTACCTGCAGGTGCATAATTGTACAAATAGGCCTACTTAAAGGGAAGTGTCAGTCAGTTCAAAAATCTTAATCTAATTACCATACCTGCGGAGTACAATTATATACTATGAAACTAGTAATCAAACGCAGTGTAAATAGTCAGAGAGGTCCGACCCCTCTAAACTAAGAAAAGCGTCATCTTTGGAATCCAACAGAGAGTCCATATCTTGAGTGTCTGTATCTGAGAGATTATCAAAGAGTTTGCCCGATTTAAAGAAGTAATATCTATAGGTAGAATAAAAGTTAATTTAAAATATGAATCATCAAGTTTTGTTTTATATCAATAAAAAGTTAAAACTATAATAGCAGAGTCTATAGAGCTAATGGAGAGAGCGCACTTCTCTTCTTGAGCCCATTTCATTACAATCCTAATCAAAATCTTAATTGTCCTCAATTTTTATAAAATCTAATAATAACGCAATACAAGAAAAAAAAAGGATATAGCTGTCGTACAAAAAGAAAAGGCTGAGAGCCTAATATGCACTAGCAAACAAGCTACGTGAGCTTGTCCGGCTAATATTAGCAAAGGCTGAGAGCCTAGCCGGAAAATGACGGAGTAACTTCTCCCATGTTACCCCCTTTTAGCATTTTGATGTTCATGCAATCATGCCTGAGTTGTCTTCATCCGTAGTTTGGCATTCATATTGAATGGGGTCGATTGATTTTCTTCTTTTTTTTTGAAATATTTGTATTTATGTATGATTTTTTTAATATAATTTAGAGTAAAATATTATGGATACTGTAAAATTGATCTCCATTCTTAGTATGAAAAATTATATGATTTGCTTTCATTGTGTTTTTGACCACTGTAGTTCGAAAGTTGGACTTCGTCTCATGATAGTTTGGCATTGTTGGTTCGGTCTCATCGAGATACTACTTATACTAATAGTTAGTAGTACCAAGGGCAAATCCATTTACATTGAATGGAGGTCGATTGATCCTCATTTTTTTTTTAATATTTGTATTTATGTATGATCTTTTTAATATAATTTAGAGTAAAATGTTATTGATACTGTATAATTGATCTCCATTCTTAGTATAAATTTTTTATATGATTTATCACCATTATGTGTTTGATCTCTATAGTTTGAAAATCTAGCTTCCCCTAGTTACATTTACTGTAGCATAAAATTATGTCAAAATTGAACCGCCAACAAATTGGCATATTACAAATACAATCAGAAATTGAGATTCCATGAAGAAAGCCCTTGTTAAGAAGAATACTATTACGTCCTGAAAGATCCAAAACTATGAAAAAAAAGGTAAAATTTATGGGAAAGCCGGTGATAAAATACAACAAATATTATGCACATAAAATATCTAAAACGTATACTTGCAGAGCGTTGTATGCTTGTATTCATATTTTTCATAAATGAGAGGCAACATTTCAAGTCGTATAATCATCAAAATCGACAAATTATATCTAGAGTGAGGCTATCTTAATATGCATATTACACAACGGCCTGGGCTATAAAATTATATATCTTATTATTAAGCAAATTGAGTGTCCGATCTGCCAACGGCTACGATTGAAAGATAAAATTTTAGATTTAATCAAAGCCCTCCAATAACATAAAATGTCTTCTTCTGATTAAATGTATCTAAATAATGTGTAGAAGTCGAAATTTAACTAAAAACACACTCGTCACATATACCGCCACACAATACATTACAATTAAAATTAAACAAATTCTGAAATTTAGCAATATAATTATGTTTCCTTATTTCTTTCATAACTTATCTCTCCCAATTCAATTAAACCGAAAAATTTGAAGAATCATTATCTCCTTCTTTAATATTTAGTTCACTTCTTCTCTATTTATATATCTATGGAGACATCCATTTTATTTTCTAGTTTTTTTTTTTTTGCTTTTATTAATTTTGTTAATAGTATTTTTATCTTAAATTTGTACGATATAATTATCCGACAATTATTCGAATCCGTATTCGTGAATTATCTGTTTCGTATTCGTTTAAGGTGGATTTGGATTTACATTTTGCTATCCGTTTACTATTCGTATCCGTATCTGTATCTGCTCACTGAAATATGGATATAGATTTGGTATTGGCATTATCCGTTCCGTATCCGCTCAATTTTCAGCCCTAGTCGTAAGGCATTTTCAAAAAGTTGCTTACAATTATTCTACTAACTTGATTTACGCACGTAAAAAATGTTAGTAGTTATTCTTCCGTTTCGATGATATAAGAATCATATTTAACCCAAGTTGATTAAAAACATCAACAGACATACAATGCATTGTACATGTAGTTTATGCATAATATTTAATCTCTATCTCCTTGATTTTTGCGCAAAATAAATTTCACTTGTAGATGATATATATTGGAGGTTATATCATCAGTTTTGATGATACTGAGATCACAAGCGTGGCCCAAATTGATAAAACCATCACTCACATTATGTCTTTTGCTAACTTGGCAAAAAAAAAAGAGAATAATAGTCAAACGTGCATCGTGCAATAGTGAAGACTGAAGTTTGTATTTTTTTTTTTTTTATGAACAAATGTGCATTGTTGGGTGGTTTGGATGATGAGTATGGAAGCTCAAAGTATCTATTATAAACTATCAAAACATATTTTTACTGGGTTAAAAATGCATGTCAGGACGTCAGGTGTCATAAGCAATCCTAAACTTAAAATAAATAAGTGTATGGTGTAATAGTTAAGCGTGCATTAAAAGGGAAACAAATCTGCTGCGCAGGGTCTCTGCTTGTCCAAATCAAACCATTCATCTGTTTCAAGATTCGTATATAAAAATTAACTACTT
The DNA here is from genome assembly GCA_964058825.1 of Carex arenaria. Taxonomy (NCBI): domain Eukaryota; kingdom Viridiplantae; phylum Streptophyta; class Magnoliopsida; order Poales; family Cyperaceae; genus Carex; species Carex arenaria. The sequence goes on along the minus strand of CAXKVW010001366.1, from coordinate 115,833 downwards.
TGAGATTCGTGTATTTGAAAAATGAATGGTTTGATCTGGACAAACAGGAACCCGCGATTTCAAATAATCGCAGCACATTTATTTCCCATTCAAAGATATGTAAGAATTCACCGAGTATATTTTAATTAGTTTATAAGATAATTATCTGGTCCATAGTTTTTTATAGTTTGAAAAGGCCAGCATGATTTGAATTATATACTTCTAGGAGGGTCAATATGTAATTCGGAGCTTTTAGAGTGATATGCAAAAAAATGCAGTAAAGATGCAGCAAGTAAAATAGGAAATTAGGCTGTCTGTCAAAAATAAATAAATAACATATGGTATTTAGAGGAATATTGAATGGTCCAGGGGCACGATTGATTGCATATCAGTCTGAAATTCTGGAGAGAGGGGGTGTCCGATGCCCATCGGACCAGAACAGTGTTTGATGGATATCCGATACCGTCTGATTTACTTCAAGATCCGTGCGCATGCATATTAAAGCAAACGACACGGATATTAAAGTCATGCACACAGATCTTGAAGTAAATCGGACGGTATCGGACACCCATCGAACAGACTCTGGTCCGATGGGCATCGGACACCCTCCTGGTCCGAAATTCTGGTCCTAAAGCGCGCAACTAGCTAGGTGTGACGTCCTGCTCTGGACGTAATCTAGATAATAGATTAAAAGAAAATAAAGTTGATAGAAAATGTTTATTAAAATATAGTGGCGCAATAAAATAATTTCCTGAAAACCTAGCTAGAGATGTTACAACTTTTGCTCAATATATGGTGGCGCAATATTTCATTTTGTTATTTTTAGAAACTAAACAATCAATTTGTCAGAAACAAGATGAATTATTCTTTTTTCTCGATAAATAGATGAGACTGATTTTCACAATTTATCACACCAACAACCACATAATGTGAAAAATTAATGATTCGGTTCAATTGGGGATTGGTCTCTCTCGATGAGGGCATCGGTGGAAGCAATGTATCTAAATGCAGTTTTGTTCATGAATGTAGAAGGCCACTGCATACTGCATATGTAGATTTTAATGCGGATTTATATATACAAATTATTTCATTAAATATTAAATATGACACCCTTGATTAAATATTTAATATTGAATATACTTTAATCTGATCAAATATTAAATATACATTGTCCATTAACATAAAAAAACATACTACTTATGTTTAGATTTTTTCATTAACATGTGACATCCCACTCATTTAGAGATATTTTAGAGGCTAAAAGGAGACTGATATCCACCCATTAGAAAATAAAAAATGGATGTCTTCATACATATAAATAAAAATGGAGAATAGAAGGAACAAAAATTAAAGAAATAAAATAAAAACAAAGAAGGGTTGTGACTGTGCGCTACCACAGGGAGTGTGGACCACTAGCATATTTGTTTGACACGTAGTGATTGTGGCAAGCTGACAACTGGCATCACATAAAACGGATCATCAAAATTATAAGTATCCAGTCCCACATAGAAAAATAACAATATATAAGTATAATATATAAAGGCTTTGGCTGTAGGGAAATCAATTACGCGAGTCGAAACGGTAGGAGAGCAAAGACCCGTTTTTTAAGTAAAATTCTTACATCAGTGGCCGCATAATATTATGTATGTGGATCCGAAGTGCAAACACATATGTGCTCGTATATGCGGCCGCATTGATCACATTTAAAAACACTGGGTGGAATGAAGAAAATGAAGGATAAGAGAGACATGCAGATTGGATAGTCCTACCAAGAACATATCAATAGTTCGATTTCAATAGTTTTTAGATTTTCTGTGATATAGTTACACAGCAACTTACAGGGACTGCTGGAACCATTGATTTGGTCTCATCTATGGAATACAAAGTAGTTCAATTTATTTCTACTAATTCAATTTTTAATTTCTTAAAATAAAAAAATATATTTATTTTGACCTTCTATTAGAGTATCTACATTAGTAAAACTTAAAAAAGTAAAATAAATAACTGCTAAGTACTAGATGAAAATTAAATTAATTTTAATTTCTAAATTTGTATAATTAACTTTTACTTATTTCTAGTAATTATGCTAATAATTATTACTATGGAAGAGATAACAAAAACATAAAATCAGTTAGCAAATTTTTTAAAAGATTTTTTTTAAATTTGACATTACGTTGTATTTCATAAATTATAGTAGGAATTGCCATGTGTATTTTAGAAATAGAGAAAACTTCAATGTAAATGCTCTTATATTATATTTGCTGTGAGAAGAAAAAAATTAATTGGTAGATGGACAAAAGAAAAAGTAATTCATCTTGTTTCTAATAATTTGATTTTTTTTAATTTCTAAAAATAAAAAATTATTTATTTTGACCTCTCTATTATATTTTATTTGTTGTCAGAAAAAAAATCTTATTAAAAGTAAGTGGTCCAGATCAACCGTTCGTGAGATACCTGATGAATCTCATCCCTACAAATATGCTGTTGAACTTTTTGTCCTTTTTGCATCTCTTTTTCATAGCACGTTGTAAGAAAAAGAAGTCAACAATGTCATGATGATAATAGTGCAACTTCCAAATCTTTTCATTTGTTCAATCACTTCTATCATTCTATGTAATCTAAAGACCAAGGCATCAGGTAACTTTGTGTCGGCGCAATCAGGTAACGTGCTTATTACCTGCATGTTAAACCATAATTAATTTATGGATGCAACCTAAGTATTAATTAACAAAAGAGTACCTACATTGATAATTTTATTCTAATTTCAAATTTTAGATGACAATATCATTTACAATTTCAGGATGTGTGATAATTAAATAAACATAAAATTTTCTTTCTTTTAATGAAACTATTTTCAACACATTGTGTTGGCAAAAATATTAATTCCTATTCGCTCATTTATTTCAGAAATTAATTTATGGGATGTAAGAGACATTTTTTTCACTTTATGAAAGCCAAAAACAATCAACATTAATTGCATGAGTGCAATGCTTTTGAAATTAATTTTAAATTAATTTCAGTCTAATTTGATGAATGTAGGTGCTCTAAATCTTTGCATCTCCCTATTAATCAAATGATTAATTAATTTGAATTCAAAAGATAACCGTACTTAAGAGCAACCTAATAGGATTAGATATGGATTGAAGCACATTGATGCCAAAATATTATAAGATGATTGCTTTGAACATAGTTTACTTAAACTACTTAACCATTCCGAGAGTGTCGTCTTTCTCTGTTTCTTGTTGATTGGTGCATCACAACCATTTTACTTATCAACCAAAGGGAAGAAATTATTTTACTTGTGATGCACTTAATTATACATTTTGTTCTACAAGCATTTAAATTTTGTGCACCAAATTGTGAAGTCCATTAATATAGATGCCTCAGATATAACTGAACCCGTCAATATATGGATGAAAAAAGTATGTCAAGTAAAGGTGTTTCTTATGAAATCTTTGTTAAATATTAGTTCCACTCGTGTTTTTGTAAGAAGCCAATAGCCCGTTTAATGTTTGATTATGATTATTAATAGGGGGCGCTATTGGGAAAGTGAAGGAATTTCTTTTAGAGAAATTCGATTCGTTGGATCTTGATCTCGCGCATATCTTGGAGCCAGTGAATGACCAGATCTTCTCTTCGCAAAAATCTATCTCAGGCTCACAGTACGTGCATCGTTCAGAGCACGAACGAATAGATTTTTGGGAGAGATTTGAGATTAGAGTTTGCGTGAATGTTGAAGTGATCTAACGAATCAGATTTTGTGCTGAAAGAGTTAGCCTAATTCTAAGAATATAGTCTAAAAGAAAAAAAAAATGTTTTTTTTCTTAGATTTCTGTTAATACAGTTTCGAAATAACAAAATTGACACAACTTCTGTTATCTCCACATCGTAGCAATTCGTTTAAGACCGCACTTGCTTATATTTTTTCTTAATTATAACTTTGTTAACACTCTTTTTAATTAGTTGTAGCTATTCACTATTCAAAATATACAATCCAAACAACATTTTTACTAATTCAAATAGTACTATTTTCACACTAATATGAATATTACTATTTTTTCTCTATTCTCATTTACTATTTTTTAATTTTACTATTCTAGCTCCCATCCTAAGAAGATAAATTAACTCAAACATAATTTTTTGAATGTGGCTGAAATGTCTAGCGAGAATTCTATTACAAATAGTCATACCTTCTACATTCTTTAAACAAAATATCTCTCTTCTAAAATTATAATGAAATGTTCTATTAAGGGTAAACTTATTATGAATCCTGATCTCATTATATGGCACCTAGCTTACATCCTAAGAATATAAATTAACTCAAACATAATTTTTTGCATGCGGTTGAAGTGTCTAGCGAGAATCCTTTTACAAATGGTCATATCTTCTACATTTTTTAAACAAAATATATCTCTTCTAAAATTATAACGAATTGTCTTGTTAAGGGTAAACTTATTATGAATCCTGATCTCATGTGGCACCTAACTTCCATCTTAAGAATATAAATTAACTCAAACATAATTTTTTGCATGCGGTTGAAGTGTCTAATGAGAATTCTTTAACAAATGGTCTATCTTCTGAATTTTTTAAACAAAATATGTCTTTTCTAAAATTATAACGAAATGTCCATTAAGGTAAACTTATTATGAATTCTGATCTCATATGGCACCTAGCGGCCTATAATTTGGGTCAGTATATGTGTGTACCGGGTCCGTATCCTCCGAGGTAACTCTGAGTTTAAATCCGGACCATTCGATCATAATTCAGATCAGAATTCACGGGTCCTCTTTAGTATTCGTGTGGATTATGATCGAACGGTTCAGATTCAAAATTCAAGTTTTGATCAGTTACCTCAGGAATCTGAATTCGTATGTATGGTAGTATGAACACACGCAGAATTAAAACCACATTTCTTTTTCCGAACAATATCTAGATGAATTGTCTAGGTTCTATCAACATCATAAAAAAATATTACCAACAAAAATAAGATGTAGGTTATAAACACACAAAGACATTTTCAAGAATGCTAGCTAAAAATTGATAGTTCTTTGAACCTAGACAATTGATATATAGTTCTGTTATTCCTTCGTTTTATTTTCGACTCTGTTTATAGACATAATGCTTCTGCTAATACCAAAAGAAAAGATTAATTATTCATATACATGAATAAACTTAATTACCACCATTAGGAAATTGTGGGAATTTAAATTGAGTCTTGATATAAAATGCAAAAAATTGGGTAAATCTATGAGTATTTGAAATTTAGAAGGGTTAATTATTCGTATACATGAAGTCTCGCAAAAAAAAATTAAAATACCGGACATGAAAAAAAGAGATAAGGAGCACCTAATTTTGATTTACCAAAATTTTAATCGTGTATAATTTTATATTTTCAGTTTTTCACAAAAAAAAATTGTGGGAACCTTTTTTTTTTCTTTTTTTTTCTTTTCCAACGTTTAATCTATGAGCACGCAGTCTGTAATAAGTTTATTGTATTCAAAATACTGCAGAGGTACATAATTGTATTTTTAGTTTGCATCCAAATAGGCATATATCTGGCCAAACCCAACTTTATTTTTTATATCAAGTTATTTAATGATCACATCCCTGACAATTTTCAAATAAGAAACTTCATCTTTTGTGCAATTTTTAAGATTTCAAGTCAAAAGTGATTTACATGATCAGAAGACTGTGGCATAACACACACATGCCCATTGAAAAGTAAAGGCGAATGATAAGTATTGTAGAAGCCGATGATGGTATTGTTATAGACTTTGCAAATTTTGGTAATTTTTGTTTTTTCTTTTATCAGAATATATATATACCTCACTTTTATTCTTGTTCTTCAATAAAGAGACCACTCAAAAAGGGATCTCAATTTTAAACAAATCGATTTTATTTCCTGCTTTGAAACAGCATAGGATTCCCTTTGCATTAGGATTGGAAAAGGATTCTGCTTTTCAGCCTTTATATTTCTCTTTCCATCAAAAGATTCTTCGTGCTTTGTAATCAAACTCTCTTTTCACCGGCTTGTAAAATTGTGCTGTAGGCAGTATTACTAATCTCCAAATCAGATTTTATACACAGTGGTGAACTAGAAAATTTAGATTGAGGACAGAAACTTAAAATGCAATATATATGTGGTAGAAGAGATTTGAATTAAAGTCTCCACGGCCACAAAGTGGAATTAATAATCACTAAACTGCATGCAAGCATTTAATATTTTATGAGAAGGCTACGTTGAACTATATATATATATATATAATTTTAAAAAAATCAATTAAATTTCATTATACATATTTAAAATTTTAAAATCATCACCTCTGTTTATTCAGTAAACAATTACAAAAAAATCACGAATTCTACTATATATGGAAAGCTGGAACTCAAACACTGTTAGCTGAATTTGTAGATTAAATATAAAAGTACATGAAGGAAAGTTAAATAATTCAGAATTTAAAATACAATGACCAGCAGATAGAAAAATAAGTCGATATCTAATCAAGTACTAAATACCAGTAGCTCCACATTTTCTAGAGCTCAGACTTTCTTTGATCAGAAAGAGTTTGCCTAATTAAAATTCTTCTTTTGTTGGATTAGAGGTGCAAGTACTATTTTGTTCAACCTCATCTGAAGATGTTATGCAACTCGAAGAAGAAGTCAGATCAGAGCGAAAAGACAGAAGCCAACTTGCTTGACTGAGAACTCGGTCGCAGGATGATGATCTTATAGTCTCCATATTTGGATATTTGTATTTTTTCTTCTCAAAAATGCGACAAACCACCCAATTTGTTGGTTTGGAAGAGTTGAAATCCTGCTTGAAATGACTAATTAGTATGATTTCATGTGAGACATATAAGTGTACTGAAATAATCAAATAACATAACAGGAACAAGAACATTCATTGCCTTGAGTTTTACTTGGTTAGATCGAAGCATAGCCAATTTCGATCGAACAATGAGAAATGTGGCAGTTAACTCAACATGCATGGATTGGCCAGGATTTGAATAATATTTGCAATTATCTTAGGTTTTGTTAAAATCTATACCCAAAAGGCTATGCATGCATGCAGATAATATATAGGTTATTTTAATTGTCTTTAGCAGTAACAAAATTATACAAGTATCAAATTAATTAACATACATTGGTTGTGTTCCTCGTTTGACATACACCAACAGTGTTGCTATCCATGAGGCAGTATTCATGCATGATCCAGTTAGTCTGGGACCCACATGGCAGTTTCCCTATGTAGAAGGTCAGAATCCTCTTGATTCCTATAGGCCTGTTACTTTGCGAATTAGTTGTCACAGGTCGATCCTTGCCCGTCACTTTCCAATATCCTGAACTAGTTAATCTGTACATTTTGTTTCTTCTATAATTTGCTTCTAGCAAATTGAAGAAATATCTCTCCCCCTGTCCAACACCTAAATTTAAGAATAAACAGAATAAATCAATATTATCAACTACTCACGTCTATACTAATAATAACCAAGAGAAAATGTAGCATTAACACCTCAAGAAAATGTCAGAAGAAAATAGTGTCTAATAAGAGGAAAACAATTTTGAAAAGAAAACGAAACCTGTTAATTACCTGACAGGTCCCAGGGATCATATTTCTTCAAACAGATTTCTGGAATAACACTAGCAGGCAGAGGCAAGGAGAAAACCTTGGGCTTGAGGTAATAAAGAACAAGCTCTTGATCGGTTGGGTCGAATCGAAACCCCGGTGGTAATCTTGTTTTAATTCTTTCGTTAGACCTCACAGCTCCTTGTCTCTCCATCTTTTGGAATAGTAGAAACTAGAAACTAAATAGAAACCAAGCAAATTTGGTTTCTGTGCTCTACCTCTCTGAAGGCATATATTAGGTATATATATTAATAGTGTAGGTGCATAGTTGTTGGCTCTATTTTGTGTGTGTTTTAAAAAAGAGAGATAGGGAGAGAGAGAGAGAGGCAGTGTGGGTTTTGTGAAAGGTGAAGGAAAGAAGGCACTTTATATAATGCAACAAGCACTGTTGCCGTAAACCAGACTCAACCTATCTCAGTGTCTCAAAATCGTACACATCCATCCAAAAGTAGTAATCTTTTAGGCTTTTAAATCACACAAAAGAGAAGTCTTTTGGTGAGACCATGAAACCTTTTGCCATGCTAAATACGCAGGTAAAAGACTAAAGTAGTAAAGTAGAAATTAAAACAAGGTAAAAATAAAAGAAACCAAAAAAGCAAAAATCTTACTTTTCAGATAGCGGAAGAGGAACAACTTCCACAAAGCCAAACTGAATAAAAGCATGGCAATGTACAAATTCACAGTTAGAATGTGAGCATTCATGCAAGATTGATCTGTGCAAGGAGAAAACGGTCCATATCTGAGCAAATCTAAAAGAAATGGTTTATAATATAAGAACTAGCTAGTATTTGATCCGGTGGTTAAGATAACACCATATTTTAGAAAGTTATAAGTATAAAATTTGATCTAATTTTTTTTTTGTGAATATTTAAAATTGAAAGATTTCATCACATCTTTATCAAAAAGAAAAATTGTTATATGATCGGATCCTTTTAATCCGGGTAGGCATATTGACACCACACACATTTATATTAACACAACATCTTTAATAAAATTTATTGTATAGACAATTTTGACCTTCTTTAAATGTTTTGCTAATTACCATATTTTTCTATAATGTAATTAATGGAGTGATCATTTATTATATTATTTGATTTCCATAATTGCTAGATATTTATTTCTATTTTTATTTTATTTTACGTTGAGGTAATCTTATTTTTTTTTGCTTAATTTTTTCTCATAGAAATATATATAACTACAAACTTCACATAAAAACCATCATTTCAATTGAAATTTCAAGCACTGAGCCATCAATTAATTTCCACTCAAACCAGATTAAGTCAAGGTATGTATTTGACTTTTTTTTTGTAATTTTTTAATATTATGATAAACTTGCTTTAATTTTGATACTTATTATCTACGAAAAAGAAGATAGCTACTGGATCGAATTACATATCTCACTTTAATTTTTAAACTTTATAATTTTTTTTAATTTTGATACTTATTATCTATAGTCTATTTTAATTAAAATTGTTAGGAAAATTGTTTATTGATGTGTTGTAATTAATTTACATTTGATAATTGAATAAATGGATCAAACTCCTAACCAATTGGAAGAAAACCTTGAAAATCAAATTTTGAATGATGCAAATGAAAGCAATCAACTTCTTAGTTTGAAGTTTGAAAATCGTGATGAACTATTTTCAATATGATATTGAGATTTTTGGAATATTTTATCAATTTAAGTTTAATGCAAACAATTTATTAATTTTAGCATGATTGATGTAATTTTTTTTATTGTAGTGTTTTGTTGTACTTTTAATTAATTATTTTAATCATAAGTTGAATGTTAAAATTAATCATGATAATTTAAATTCAATATGTTTTCATATAAGTAATCATGTTGTTTTTTAGTGATTTTTGAGCAAAAAATGAATAAAATATTAAGTAACAAAACAATTTTTTTTATAGTAGATTGTTAAAAAAATTGTGAAATTGGATAAAATAAATCGATATACACAATGATGATAGATTTTAATAGTATAATATAACCATTCACTGTTGCAGTTCCCTTACAAAATCTTAAAGATTCAATTAATAAAAATAAATAAATAATAGTTATTACGTTAATCTAACTTCTAAGGAAATAAATCATATAATAACATATGAGAGAGAGAGAATGTGATAATAGAGAGAGAATCAGTTTTTAAGGAATCACTTAATGAAGGGTAAAATTGTCTATATCATAAAATATTTTGATAATGTTGTGTTAATAAATGTTTTTGTTGTTTTAATATCATCACCCTTTTAATCCTGATCCAAAGGCTTAAGGTTTAATAGGAAACATGCCTGAATGGATAGGATGAGGAAAGGAACAACCGCTTACCGAAATCGGATGTACCCCGGTAAGTACCTGACTCCGTCAGGTTAAATCTGAGCCGTCTATAATAAATATGCACAAATCTTAAAATGGATCTTCTATTTTAAATAGGTTCGGAAATGTTTGTCGCAACTGAGACTATTCTATCATGTCTTATTTATTTTTATTTTTTGAGGATGTATTCTATCATGCAGCAGGGGACACAGATTCCTGCTTAACCGGGCTCTATCTATAAAATTAGAGACCTTTCCATTTTTAATATTATGGCCCAAACTTTAGGCCCACTAATATACGTCGGTTGTGAATAAGAATGAGAGGCATGTTGAGAATTATTTGGATCAACGTCCCGTCCGAACTCACCCGCTAATATATTGTTACGTTTACGAATATATATATATATATACACACACACACACACACAGACTAACGCTATTGTGCATTGCGAATTAAAGTGGGTGTTTTAATTCGCGCTCATATCGTTATACCGCTCAATATGTTCTCCATATTGAAATGTGCTTGGAGACCAAATTTTACATTTTTAAAAAAAAATTTACTATTTATTAAGGCACTTTGAAAATCTCTGATCCAACGGTTTCACTATTTAGTTGAGTCACCGTTGGATCAGCGATTTTAATGGATTAACATTGATACAATGATATGAGAAACATAAAATTGATACAATGATATGAAAAACATAAAATTGTTAATGCAATGAGAAACATAAAATTGAATATAATATTTATATATCTATATGTAATTTATTTTATATAATTACTCTCCCAATGAATAAAATAGCACTTACCCAACGTCAAAATTGTTAATGCTTGCTTTGGAAATGACTGTTTCAATATTTCAGGTCACCTTAGAACTAATTGAGTTAGAATTGGATTTTGTTTTTTAAAATTATCAAATCGGGTCGGATTAAATTAGACAGACTTTTAAACAAAGGCTGATTTAATAAGCTGGTATGGGGGTCAATTGAACCCCATTTTTAATTTTTTTTTTACTAATATATAATTTTGTTATGTTTTACAATAAAATATCATGAGATGGTAAAAATGACTCTCATTCTTTACGAAAATTTTTATATAATTGGCCCTCATAATTCGAAAATCTGACTCCGCATAAAATTTTTATATGTTTGACCCCCATAGTTCGAAAGCCTGGCTCCACCCCTGCTTTTAAATATGATATGTAGATAAAACGTTAAATCGGAGTTTCAAATTATTCAATTTTGAATCGCTTCAGATTTCAAAACAGGTAAAGTATGAATTAGTTAAACCTTTTACATTATTACGGAGTTGGATTGAATTATAATCTGATTAAATCGGATCGAACGAAAGTCAGATTTTACCACCTTTAGGTAAAGCAATACCATTTTTTTTTTTTAGAACCTGGCAAAAGCTGCCATTTGTATTGCTTAAATGTAAACAGAGTTCTTTACATATTGATATCGCCTAAAGAAAATATTCTTGACAGAAAAAGCATAATTTAAATCAGCTTCTAACAATGCTTCAGCCATAATTCCATCCCTTTGTAGCTTTTGTACGCCAGTGGGTAGGAAATAAATCTGCTGCGATCCAAAAAGATTTGGAATAAGAGAGTCCCTGCAATCCCTTTGGATCGCAGCAGATTTATTTCCCAGCGGGTAAAGCAATACCTTTGGATAAAGCAACAAAAGAGGTTTGATTTGTATGGAAGTTTCGGCTTAGATATGTTACATGTGCACGGTAGACGAGACCTGGACAGCTCGTTAAGTCGCTGATATGATATCAAATCAAACCTGAACCGCTGGATTTGATGGACGGTAAGGATGTTTACGGTTCTTTGCGTGGGTCCAGTTCCCCTAAAGTAATTCAAAATTTAAACTTAGATCTGAACCGTCCAATCATAATTGGGACCAATTCAGTCCGAGATAGAATTCACGGGACCCTTTCATATTCGGGTAAATTTTGATCGAACGGTGAGGATCCAAACTATAATTTTGAGTTACTTTAGATTCCGAATTCTTGCAGGGGTCCGTGTCGTACCTGAGAATTGAGATCATGCGAAGCGTCTAACCCAATAACCCTGACCGCTACCTTCCCATTGCCCAGGTTTCCATTTCTTCCGAACCGACTAGCTCTCTTTCTCATACCCTCCCTTCCCATCTCTCTCTCTCTCCTAGGCTCCGTGCTCCACCGGCGACTGGCCAACTCCGTGGTCCACCGAGCTTAGCCACCCGCGCATCAATCTTTCGGCGTCCGCTCACCAGTGTCGATCTCTGATCTTACCGCCGCTCCCTCTTCTCAGATTTCTTTGCAAGCTCCTTATAACCACTCAAGGTAATAGGTTAATAGTGATTCATCACAATCTCTCTCGTCTGCAACCTAGTATTTGTAATTTTTGGTTCATTTTTCCACACCTGTGCCATTGATTTAGCTCAATTCAATATTTCAATTGGTTGATTCTTGAGGGAAGCAATGAAAGCTTCATAGAGCATATTGCAATCTCCAAAGGGGAAAATAACAGTTTCTCAAGTCTTGGGTGACATATCAATTCCTGGATTGTGTTAATTAGGTGTATCAGTGAAGTTTTGTTGTGAAATATCTGGACAAAGACTTGCTAGCTAGTCTTCAAAAACAGCACTAACTGAAACATAGTTAAGAATAGCACATTCTTTCATTAACTTATATTTAACTAATTATCTGCAAATGTCTAAAACCTACAACTACGTACTGTACAGCATGAGATCATCAAATGTCACGGAGACATGGATTAACTTAAATAAATTGCTGGATTAGAAAATATATTCTGTCACTTAGAAATTATTGTGCAAGTGGAACTCCAAAGTATTATTGGGGACATAGTCACAGCCAAGCATCCTCTTTTCATGTGCCCTCTCAATTTAATTCTTTACTGATTTAATTGAAATTGCAGGGTCACTTAAAGAAAATTATGGAACTGTTTATCTGTTTGTACCTTGCTTAATATAGACCGTAAACACTTATATATTTCTGTTGGTAGCATCTTTACCAATCTGTAATAGGAAATTAATATAACAAATGCACCGTAGCATACATGATCTGTTTGATGACTTTATGGACTTCCGTTTATGAAATTTACAAATTTTTCAAGGCTTTGAAATTGAATCATAATAAAGAAAACGGATTTGAAACATTTAAAATATATTATTTGTGTTCATGTGATCATGTCCAAGGGAAAAATAATAAAAATATTATATTTTTATAGGCATATCATATTCTAGGTTTTTTTTTGACAAATATCATTATGCCATATCAGTATTGTATTGGATATGATACTCGTATCTGTAGCCGTGCAGCATACATTAGGATTTAGGAGAAAACAATCCACACTATAGTTTTCGAAGGATCAGGAGTTGGAGATCAAATTATAAGGGTCAAAGTCGAGAAAATCCTATATTTCTTAAATAGCTTACGGATAAAAAAAAACCTAAAGAAGTTGAGGTGGATTTAGAGCTCTCTGTCTCTGTTGGTTCTCAGATACATTTAGAGCTATCTCTCTCTCTCTCTCTCTCTCTGTCTCACTGTCTCTGTTTATTTTCCCATCGCTGTCTAGTTAAAAAGTAATTCCCCATTTTCTCTTTCCTTTATTCGAATAAACAAATAAATTGGTAATATGGTTGATTCTTTGATAAATTAAGGATTTCAGGATTGCTTCTGATCATTTTTCCCTTGAATCACAAACATTGGGAGGTGCTTGCTAAAAGAATTTGAAAAATTGTGTACAATCCGATGTTATATTCTTGTAAATTGTTCAAAAATGTGGGGTGAGTTGCAAATTACCTCTTTGGGTTTTTTTGACGAAATTTTTACTTTTGCAAACAGATTAAAACAAACTCTTATTACAAGATAACTGTGTTCATAACTGGAGAAGTCAGATTGTCAACATATTCAGGTACAGGTCTATAATTCTATCTTATTTCTTACATACTCTTGTTCAAGGAAAAGTTTCATATCTTTACTGGTGCCCTTATCAGTTCTGACAGACATGATGCTGGTACAGGAGTCAATTACCATATGGAAGGTTTATATTAGTAAGGTGCTAAATTTAAAATTGTTGTGTTTTAGGTTATTAAAGACCCATAAAAACTTTGAATTTGTATACATATTGTCTAAATTTTGGTTCTCCCTGCTAGAGAAAAAGAATCTCAGTTCATAATTCTGTTTTGCCAGAATGCAAGATCCACGCGATGTCTTCACACTGAAATCAAAGAAAGTAAAGAAAGCTGCCAACCCAATAGCTGTTAAAGTGAAATTACGTCCTCCTAGCATGCATCCAAATGGACTAGAGAGAGAACCTATAGGGGGAGCAAAGCAGAAAGCAACACCAACCAAGAGAGGGTATAAGAATGTTGGTTCCAGCCACTTGCCGAATACAAATTCACACTTAACGGGTCCAGGGTCAGCAGAGGACTATCGGATCCTACGGCGCAAGTATTTGATGCTTGAAGAAGAGAGCTTTTCTGTTGACAAGGAGTTGGCTGAGGCAGATGATGAAGCTCGGGTCTTAGAGGAAGAGAAGAGTGCCTTACTGGATCAACTTGTTGTGTTGGAGGGTTTAGTGGGTTCCTCGGTAAGTGGTTCCAACCATGGAAGGAAGTGAACTTGACTGTGCGTGTAGTTTAACATAGTGCCTGGAGTTTCGTGGTTTGTTTTGTGTTAAAAATATAATTCCTGTGAAGTAGGTGTGGGGAGAGGATAATAAGTGATGTTTAATTTTAGGTTGGACTGAAATTGTTATGTATAGTTTTGCTATTTTTTTCTCATCCATTTTGGATTGTTGGATTGGTGTATCATTCCAAAGCATTGCTGTTCCAAGTCTGGCTAGTATACTATGAGTGTCATTTCAATCTATATAACACCAACTCCAAAACCTATCAAATTGACATCAAAAAATTAATCCAAATCGATCTACTTCATTAGTTGTACGATTATATGCAAAATTTATAACTTGAAAATCAAGCGGTCAAATATGGAAGTATTTAAGTTAATTTTAATGCATTCATTTTTCAATAATTTTAACCACTTGATACTAAAATAACTTGAAATAATAAACTTTTTGCATGTAAACGCATCACTCATAAAGTAAATCAATTTTAAGGATTTAGAAAATTCAGCTGATTAGATAGATATAAGTTCTAATAATCAGAATACATGAAATTTGCATTGTAATGTATTATTTTAACAGCTTTTGATGAAAAAACTTTTTTTTTTTCATGTGATCAATTTCACTAGAAACTAAAATCAAGCATCTGTAGTAACAACATAACTACCATCATTTTCATTAGAAAATAAAATCAAGTATCAGTAGAACTGCCACAACCAAGTTTAATAGTCATAACATGAAAACAACCAACATAGAAAACAAAGAAATTAAAAAATCTAGTAACCTGACCTAAGAACTCATGCCCATCCTCATGCATAACCTTAGTCAAAAAAGGCACAAGTCCTCCTGTTTCAGTCCATTTCTACATACAAATTTGCGCCAACCTTTATCTATGTGTCTGACAGTTTTATTCTTGTGGTAATATGCGGTACATATCTTGCGCAACCTATGTTGTGGTGGACCATACCCTTACCTCTCAAAATTCAAATTTTCATGTGGTTGACCTTCAGAAACAGAATCCTTACTAATGTTAACCTTAGTAAAAGGGGATGGTTAGGAGTTACTACATGCATGTTTTGGAATCAACCATAAACAGTTAGGCATCTTTTTTTACATTGTCAACTTACCAAACAGGTTTTGTACTGGTTAAGCAATACTCATTTGCACTATCAACAGTGGGATTCTCTAAAAGATGTGTTTCAATTTGCTACCAGTCTTTCCAAATTAGAAAGAACAGCCTTCTTGATAGTCTTTAGTGCTACTTGTTGGACCTTGTGGAAACATAAAAATGAAGTATGTTTTCAAGGTATCCAACCAAAATCAGCTAGAATTTTAATTTTCCTAATCATATCTCTTGTACTATACTGGACAGGTAATTCCAAGATTAAGAGGAAGGTTCAACAGAGGACACAGAATTGGCTGCCCAGAGAGGAGGTGATGGATGCTATCCCACTGCGGGTCAGATTGCCAGGAGAAGAAGATAGTATCTCTTTTCATCTTTTAGAAGACACCTTCTGATTCGAATGCACCATAGTTGAGATAGATAGAGTACTGACATGCTAGTTCTATTTTGTCTAATAGGCAGAGGCCTACTTGAACTAGTGTATTATATGCTATTTTGATGTGTTAGGTAGCAGATACTTTAGTGTAACTTTTACTTGGGCAGATATAAACTTATTTTAATAGTAACACGAAACGGAGAGCAAGCTTGATGCCAAATGGAGGTTTTGTTTTTAACTTGGCAGAGGCTGACCAAGTGAAATGACAAGTGAGTTATTGTGGAAATAGATAGTATCTTAGAATTTGAATTTACTAGAATGACTGATATTTTTTTTATTTATTCATAAGTGAGTTTTGAACTGGTATCAATAACTTAGATTCACAACATTTATTTTTTTTCTAGTAACATAATAAGAAATATTTTAATTTTTGTACAGCTGCAAAAAAAATTTGCTTGAAAAATATTGATCTAGATTATTTTTCAAAGTATTTCTAGTAAATTCAATTCTATAGTATTTCATCTATTTATCAAGAAATATAAAAAGAAAATTCTAAATTTCGATAAAAAATAAATAAAAAATAAGAACTTCTATTTAATTAAAAAAAATAGAAATCTTATTTCTGCAAAATAATCCAGCAGAAGTAGGAAAACCGTTGGATAAAAAGAGCTCTTCCAAAACTATTTAATTAGTTCTGAAAATTTGTTGAAAACCACTTTATTTTTTAAAATTTATTTATTTTATAGGTTATTAATAAAAATTTCAGCGATATAACTCGACTAGAACTAGAGTGTTCCTAAGTTGACCAAGTTTTTTTAAGAACTCAACATTAAAATATATTTGATTGACTTTAAACGACAAATCCAAACCGTTGAAATATTTCTACCTTACGAGTGATGCGTCTGCATATAAATTTTTTAAAATTTAAAATTAATTTTATATATAGTCAAGTAGTCAAAAGATATTCAAAAGATATTCAAAAAATGAATCTATTAAAATTAATTTATAGACCATAAAATTTTGATCACTTAATTTTATACTAAATTAATTTGAAACTGTAAAATTTTCACATGTGGATATATCACTGATAAGTTATAAAAATTTCAACAATTTATATTCGTTATTTGAAATCAATTCAATAAATTTTAGAATTAGAGTTAAAAAAAAAAAAGACTTTGATTAACTTAGATATCTCCTCAACACTCGAAACACCGGTTTTTTTATTATTAACGTCCATGCGGACGGAGACAAAATCAACGTCCCTGTTAATCTCCGCATTAGGCTTAACCCAAACGATGGAGTCCGAAAAAAAAAAGTGTGGATACGGGACGGTGACAAAATACACGTCCCTGTGGACGGTGACAAAATATGCGTCCTTAGGAACGTTAACAATATCAACGTCCTTCAATCCCATAAAAATGTGCCCAGAGTTGAATGCAACGTTTCAAGTAATAAAAAAAACAGAATCTATGTTCGTAAACTTTCCTTAATTTCATTTTTCATTCGAAGCACTCAGAGGAGACCAAGACGCATCCTTCAGGAGAAAAAATCATCAAATTCTAAAACTAAGTTATCTCAATTTAATTTATATTTAATTTATAGTTAGCCAGTAGATTAAATATTTGCTTCTATTGATTCATTTGATAAAGATTGTAATAATTATATATATCTTATGAAAATTATCTACTTGTGAAGATTTCTTATATTTATTATTTGACATAATTTATATTCTCTAGATTATTTATTTTGTAAGAACTGTAATTTTATGAAAACAAATTTAAAAAAGCATATGTTAAAAAAATTATACGTGATTTATTCATTATATGTGATTTATTCATTTATTTTGTAAGAATTGTAAAAATTGTAATTTGAAACAATAAATTATACGTGATTTATTCATTATTTAAATGATACGTTAAAAAAATTATACGTGATTTATTCATTTATTTTGTAAGAATTGTAAGAATTGTAATTTGGAACAATAAATTATATGTGATTTATTTATTATTTTGTAGGCTATTGATAAAAAAAAATAATCATGTTAATATTGAGGATTCATTTTGGCGGTGAAATACAATACGGTAAAAGTGGAGTACGGTATAGTACTAGTTCTCAATTCGCATTGAGCGTAACTGGTGAACAATCTTGGTATGATGTGAAAGGTGAAATTTATCGACAACATGGATATTCCGAAAGTGAGTACAACCTGAAAGCACATGCACGGGTTAATGTTGGTACAACAACCAACCGTTATTATGAGAGCATAGAAATTGTGTGCGATCAGACTTGGAGAGGTATTTATAACCAAAGTATGCTTGCTCAGACTCAGTATTCTTTTGTCGATTTATACATTGAATTAGTACCGAAGACACAACGAGAACCTCGACAGACCCAATATGGTGCTAACTATGCGGGTCCCACCCACCTCGAACCCTATCAGACACCAGAGACCCCGAGACGAGACCTTTATCTCCATCTGACACAACCAGAACCTCGGCATACCCAATATAGTGATAACTATGCGGGTCCCAGTCACTTCCAACCCCATCAAACACAACAAACACCGAGGCAAGTCCTTTATCCGGATCCTTATCCCGATGTGAATGAGTTGTCACAAACGGTTCAGACAGAATACAATAATCAGTACAGTCCATGAACTGATCCGTTGGAGGTCAGTGGTTCTTATCCTGAACGTAATAATGAGTACAATCCCTGGGTTGATCCACCGGAGGTACGCGATCCTTGTGATAATATTGATGATGTGTCGCAAAGTGATGACGAAGATGACGCTGACTCCTGTGAGAACGACGACGACTGGAATAATGAAGATGATTCCAAAGGGGATATCCCGCAGAATACACCACTTGTCCAGACCAAATCTTATCCCATATCTGACGGTGGTGTGAGGCACCCCGTGGCAAGCTTCAATGACATCTCTGCATTCCGAGAGGCAGATGTCGACTTCTTTGGTACGGCCCAACATGTTCATGATCCACTTGGTGTAGGTAAAGAGTACTCTTCAAAAGATGCTATAAAATTTGCAGTAGGTGATTACCACATCCACGAGAATATTCAAATAACAACCACGCAGAGCAGTAGGACAGCCTTGGTATTCGACTGCAAAGACAAAAGGTGTGAGTGGCGTTTGTATGCCAAGTCTGGGTTATTTTGATCCAAGTGGGAAATTAGAATAGTTAGAGGACCACATACGTGCTTTGCCTCAGCTAATCGTACTGATCATGCACAAATGACTGCAGCTTTGGTCGCCAGGGTTATAAAAGAAGATATTAGGGAAGATGTTGCCTTGAACATTAAAACCATTAAAGGGCTAGTCCGTCAGAAATACAATGGAATTATTCCCAAATATAACAAGTTGTGGCGTGGCCGAGAGCTGGCACTCGCTCAAATATTCGGTAGTTGGGAATCCTCTTACAACCTTCTCAGCCCAATTTTAGAAGCAATTAAAATATCAAACCCCAGGACAAAATATGGAGTTGCGCACGTACCCACGGATGATCCAAGAGAAAGATTGTTTAAGGCAGCCGTGTGGGCTTACGGTCCGTGCATTGCTGCAGTGCCTCATCTCAGACCAGTCATTAGTATTAATGCATGCTTCCTGTTTGGCAGGTATCAAGGAAGATTGTTGATGGCGTGCGGTTACGATGCTGAGAACCAGTTGCTTTCCATCGCTTATGCATTAGTTGAGGAAGAGAGTTTTCCCACATGGGGATGGTTCATGAGGAGGTTGCGTACTGAGGTAATCGACAATAGGTTCATGTGCGTCGTTTCCGACCGGCACATGGGGATAAAAAAAGTATTCAAAGATCCATATGGTGGTTGGTACGAGGAAGGCAACGAGTGCATTCACAGATTGTGTTCACAGCACGTCGCCGAGAATTTGATGAAAAAGGTACGCAGTAAAAAAATTTGTGAACTATTTAAAGTACTTGTGAAAAAAAAGAAGCCACGGAGATTTCAGGAGTTCTTTGAACTACTGCGAAAGAGAAGCTCGAATGCAGTTCAATACTTAAAGAATGTCGGTAAATACAAACATGACGATCATAACGAGATACCTAGACCATGGAAGGTGTATCAACACTTGGATGGCGGATATCGTTGGGGAGTAATGACTACTAATGGTTCTGAATCATTGAATGCGGTATTCAAAGATCTCCGAAGACTGCCAGTTCGTGCGCTCATGGATGCTACATTTTGGAAGTGTGCAAAGTGGTTTACGGAGAGGCGACAGAAAGCACTAGCTCGCATAGCCGATGAGCAGCCTTGGTCAGCGCGAGTTGAGAATTTACTAAGAAAAAGGATCACTAAATGCATGCCAATAAGTAGACATTGTTGTACGATGGGCCAAAAATGTTTTCCACTGCTTGTGTACATGGCGCCATGACCGGACTGGGTGCTACGTCGACCTATGTACCAGTAATAACTGATGAAGGCAACCTGATATGCTCATCGATATCCTGTGACAATCATTGTAATATTACGTAAGCATAATCGACGATGCAATTTATCTTCAAAATTGAAGTTTTTAAATTCTCACCTGATAGACCTGACTAGGTCCTGTGTGACTCATATATTGTGCCTCCTGGGCAGGTACCTCATGGTAAGTCTGGCTCTCAACCGCTGCCATCGTCGGTGTACAGAATGTATCGTCCCAATTAACAAAATCATTTGATTCCTGCAATGCATATTTTAGTATTGTAATCAATATAATAAAAACTTATTTGAAATTTCTTACAAATAATATTTGCGGTTACCTGATAAACTTGACTAGGTACTGCGTTGTCTTGCGCGGATAGCAGCGATGGGTCGTTGCCAATAAGTACTGCATAGAACTGTAAGGATTGTTCCTGTGTTTCGCCCTGACAGACCTGACTAGGTCCCGTCTCGCCCTGCGTGGCCGTGCCTTGATTCTCCGCTCCCTACAATAAATATTTCACAATCTTGATAAATATAATCGACAACAGGTTAAAGTATTTTCAATTTATTATACTTACCAGATTAACTTGACTAGGTCCGGCTGCGAATCCTCCGAAACATTCATTTAACGCTTCATTTGTTTCGAACCATCTCTCATGATTGTTGGGATTTTCATCGTGAGGAAACACAGGGATGGGTTCTCGATCATCCGAAACGTCGCCATCTGAGATGTCATCGATGTTGTCCGGAAGATTAGCCTCCCTAAACATGCTTTGTAATTTAGGCTCCATACCGTTGTCTCTGAGAAGGCCACAGCTTGCTTTGAGAAAAAATTTCCCTATTTTTTTGTAAGTCTTCGTTTTGGCCAGTTGCATAGCCGCCGAGACGATCTTGATCCCTCGTAATGCCTACAAAATAAAAAAAGATGTCGTCACCTACAAAAAATTATAATATCAATAGATAATAAATTTTTAATTTAATAAAACTTACATCACGCGTGGATTTCGGGGCACTGGGAATGTACCCTATTTCGCCAATCTCATCTCTGTATTCTGGGATGGGATTATCAAGACCCTCTACGCATCGTTTTCCCAGAAAGATATTGAAAATGCAGTGATTCTGGAACCAATGTCGATATGGCAATATCTCAATGTCGCTCCAATACCCGGTTGGAACAACCAAGTGGTCTTCTGGATTAGATGCCTGATCAACGTAATTTTTGTGCACATCGTACCAATTTCCTCGTCCCGACACGGTACTGTGAATAATTATGTGTAATCGGCGTACCTCATCCTCCG
Source organism: Carex arenaria (assembly GCA_964058825.1). Classification (NCBI taxonomy): domain Eukaryota; kingdom Viridiplantae; phylum Streptophyta; class Magnoliopsida; order Poales; family Cyperaceae; genus Carex; species Carex arenaria. The sequence goes on along the minus strand of CAXKVW010001366.1, from coordinate 94,047 downwards.
CAAGCGGGAGTGGCGGTGGGATGACCTGTGAAAATCCGAACTGCCTCATCACACGATCTGGATAATGATACTCAATTATCCTAAAGTATACAAGTGGCACACGGGCTAGCCATACGCTGCTTTCTTCATAAACTCGCAACGGGAGCGCATTCGGGACCTCAGCTAACATCTCTCTGTAAGGTTCCCAAATTACCATGTAATCCTCTAGCTTTTGCAGTTCATTGCGAAAATAACTAACACCACTCCGATGGTGACCTACATGGTAATCATGGAGATAACACCATTTTTCTCCGAATGCAGGACAACGGTGTGCATCCGGATCACGCCAATTTGGAGTCCAATTATGTCTGGCACGAGGACGGCTGGTCGGTAATCAGACCAGCACCAATGCTGTAGAAGCACAGTCGGGCCCGCCATAATCTTTGTTTTACGCTGTGCCGCAACACAAAGGCTCCTATAGAGATATGCCAGAACAGCCCCACCCCAGTTGTATTGATTCAGTGCATCAAGATTTTGTAAAAATTGTAAATACATTACCGGAACCAAATCTCCCGAAGAATCAGTAAAAAGTATAGACCCGAACAAGTCGAGTACATAAGCCCTGGTGTACTGGCGTACCTGCTCATCTGTAGGCTCACCTGGCATCGCAGTAAACCGATCACGCAATAACTTCAAATTTATGGCATACCCAGAAGTACTGCGAACCTCTTGAGGGTCGTTCGGCCCATTTCTCTTCTTTTTTTTAAGCACCGCACTTGCGGTCCCAGCTCCAAGAAGTTCATCTACTAAGTTAGACCAATCACCGTCAGAAGGGCCTGTTACCGGTGACCCCGTGATCGACAGCGCCCAGAGACAAGAAACATCCTGAAGAGTAATCGCCATCTCTCCCACGGGAAGATGAAAGCTGTGAGTCTCTGGTCTCCATCGCTCCACGAGACTAGCGAGAAGTGCAGGGTCGATATTTATGTTACTCATTCGAGACACCTGATACAAGCCGAGTCTTAGCAAGAATGGCTCACAAAAGTTGTGGTACGCAATCCCATTCCAGAGGTGTCGAACTTGAACCCCTCTATCTCTGTAATCCTGTCAATGTTATACAAATTGATTGAAATAAAATACTTTAATTTAAACACTTATATCATTTTATAAAAATATATATTATTTGATTAATTCCGTAACTTATATCATCATTTATCCGTGAGATCTTATGTTGCTCATGCGGTGTCCATAATAAATCGCTAAAATTGTTTGCTGATAATGACGGATCCAAAAAATCCTCATTATTTGCAGCTGCAGCATCTGTAGGGCCACACGGACCACGGCTACTTGACATTCTGCATGAATAAAATTTTGAAATAATTACTTATAACATGAAGGCATAGCAATTTCGCTTGCACAAAAAAAAACATGAAGTTATATAGCAAGATAAGATTTTATAATCCACCATTTTGATACATTATTATACATAAATAGTTATCAGTAATATTGACACTAACATGGATAAATATAATAAGAGGTGTAAATTCTCTAATTTATCAATTCTTCTAAACTAATAGAATGATCAATTCAATTTCGTAATACATTCTAAATCATTAAACTACTTGCACTAAAATTTTTACGTTACCAATAATTCGAAATGAATGAACTAAGAAAATTGATTTGGCAATAATCAAAATAATGCTTTGATTAATCAAACAAAATTGATTACACCATATTCTTCGAAACTCTAACCACAAATTTATCAATTTTACTAGAATACAATTACCAAACAAATTAAATTAATCATTTCACAACAAATTAAATGTAAAATTATTATTAATTAACTCATTTTTACACTAATTTTTTTATTAATCAAACAATTGATTACACCATATTCTTCGAAACCCTAACAACAAATTTATCAATTTTACTAGAATACAATTACCAAACTAATAAAATTAATCCTTTCACAACAAGTTAAATGTAAAATTATTATTAATTAACTCATTTTTACACTAATTTTCTGATTAATCAAACAAAATTGATTACACCATATTCTTCGAAACCCTAACCACAAATTTATCAGTTTTACTAGAATACAATTACCAAATTAATAAAATTAATCATTTCACAACAAATTAAATGTAAAATTATTATTAGTTAACTGATTTTTACACTAATTTTTTTATTAATCAAACAAAATTGATTACACCATATTCTTCTAAACCCTAACCACAAATTTATCAATTTTACTAAAATATAATTACCAAATTGATAAAATTAATCATTTCACAACAAATTAAATATAAAATTGGGTTTAATTAACTGATTTTATACTAATTTTTTTCAGTTAAAAAAAATACCGAAATTTGCGGAATGGAGACAGGAGGAGACGTCGGTGCTGGGCAGTTGGCACGTAATCTGCGGCCAAGGACGGGAATATCCTCACCGTCCGTCTTCGCGTGCGTCCTTCGGCCGGTCCTTCGCGTGCGCCGTGGGGCTTCCGCTGTCTCTCGCTGTCTCTTTTCTGTCTGTCGCGTAGAATGGAGAGGGAGAGGATATAATAACCAGGGACGGTGACAGAGTAACCGTCCGTGAAGGACGTTGACAGACTCACCGTCCGCACTTTTTTTTTTTTCGGACTCCATCGTTTGAGTTAAGCCTAATGCGGGGATTGATTAAGATTAACAGGGACGTTGATTTTGTCTCCGTCCGCAGGGACGTTAATAAACCCAACGGCCTTATTAGATTTCGAAAAAAACCGATATAATTCTCCCTTTTCGATATTTATTTAATTTAATTTCGATTAATAAAAAAACCGGCTCGAAACAACCGAAAGCTCCGCGCCAAATTCCAAGTTCCCAAACAAAATTTAATTTTGAACAGATACGGGAGCATCATCATCGTATATACACTCAACTCTAATCTTAATAACAGTGTAATAAAACATGGACGGTCCGGATGCACTTTTGTACGACTTGGATACAAAATTTCAATCGGTATTCGGTATCTCGGTCTGATCCCAAGTCCAAACCAACCTCCTCTTTTCTAGTCTTTCCACGAAAATCTTAATCGGTTACCATGGACCCGGCTCAGGCAGAGGCGGAGCTAGCGAAGGGCTTCTCCACGATGGAGGTGATCCGACCGGACCGGTCCGAAGGGGTCTACCAGGTCTGGCTGAACCGCCCGTCCCGTCGCAACGCTCTAAGCCTCGATTTCTTCTCCGAGTTACCTCGCGCTCTTTATCTCCTCGATTGCATTCCCTCCGCACGTGTGATTGTACTCTCTGGGAGGGGGCCCCACTTCTGCTCTGGTATTGAGGTCTCCGCCTTGGTTGCTACCGTCCCATCAGGTATATATTGAAGTTGTTGCAGTTTTGCAAATGTACTATTAATTTTCTAATTTGTTGATACACGATACCCTTGCATAATTTATTATTATTTTCAATCATTTCTGACGGCTTACCAATTCGGGTGATTTGGTCGAGTTTGAGTGATATTGACCAGGTCATTTATTAAGTATGATTACTTTCCTGGGCACCTATGGAATCATCCAGAGAAATCTAAAGTTCCGATTTATTTTTAGGAAAAGAGGATAGATTAAAATTTGTTGCAATAAAAGGTGTTTGCAATTTGCATGATAACTATTTTCGGAACAGAGACCATCTAAAGTAAAGGGCTTATCCGCTTCTGGGGTATATACAAGCTATTAAATGGTCCCAATTTTTCTCATTGAACAAACCTTTGGAACAGAAGAATTTTGCAGCTCTAATTTGTCTTGAAGTGGTTTGATCAGAATCTGGTGATGTGGCAACAAGGTCTGAATCACTTAGGAGAAATATACTGGTGCTACAAGATTCAATCTCAGCAGTTGAAAAGTGCCGCAAGCCAGTGATTGTTGCAGTCCATGGGGCATGTGTGGGTGGTGGCGTTGACCTGATAGCCGCTTGTGATATAAGGTGTTGTGAGCAAGGGGCCTTTTTTCAGGTCTGATATTTTTTTTATGTTTCGTCATATCTTAGTGTAACTGTAAACATACTAAAGGAGGTATTTCTTGAATGCTGAAGCAAAGATAGTACTACCCCACAATTAATGTTCTAGACTTCCAGACTGATTGGTTTGCTCACTCGTCCTTTATCACTTTAGTATAAACTGGCTCTTCTTGGTACAGTCAAAGTTTGTCATTCTAAATAGTTAATTTGCCAAAAAATAATAACAGTGTAGTTCTTGAGGTTATTTTGGGTAAAATTAAGGTTGTCTCTCTCATGGGACAGATCCCTCTTTTCTATTAATGCACTTTTACAAATAGGTCCTTAAAAGATACTATAATTAATTCGACAAATAGAATAGATGGTGCTCATCAAGGATAACATGATTAGTCTCATTTTTCCTTTTAGGAGAGTATCATGCTATAGAAACTGCTAACTATATTAAAAATGAAATCTGATAATATAATTTTGATATTTGAGAAAAAAAAAATGTATTTATTTTTTTCAAAAGATTGATGCTCTCAACGTCTTTACTTATCATGCCTCTCTCTTCCCCTCTTTGCTTCTCTTTTATTTAGCCATTTCTATTGCGTATGTTCTTAAGTAACCTTCTCTAATAAGTAATAATACTGGCATCTCTTAACTGAAATTCTGACTAATTGCAATGCTGGTATTTCTTATAAGATAATAGCCCTTTATTCTTATAGTTCTCATTTTTCTTTTCTTTTTGTGGTTTAGGTGAAGGAGGTGGACTTGGGTCTTGCAGCAGATCTAGGGACACTGCAAAGGCTACCGGCAATTGTTGGTTTTGGTAATGCTATTGAACTGGCCTTGACAGCAAGGAGGTTATCTGCTGCTGAGGCTAAGCAGATGGGGCTCGTCTCTTGGGTTTTCTCTTCTCCTGTGGATCTCGAGAAGGGTGCTTTGCAAATCGCCCGGGGTAATTTCATCATCTACCTTCTCACCGTTCTAGTAGTAAATCAGGGATCACTACAAAGTTATTCTCACCGTGCTTGTTTGATTCTTGTGGGCTGTATATAGTGCCACTTGTGAATTTAATTCTCTTTCTGCTTGATAGAAGTACATGGAACCAGACTGAGTCTGTAACAATCAACTTTGGTAGTAGCAATATAAATAACCAAATCTGCATGATTCTTTTTTAATTTCCTTTCTGGGGAACTGGTGTTTGAAATATTTGAAAAAAAAATGAAGGTAACACTTAATAATACAATTAGGCACCAGATAAGCCAATTATTATGAAGCTATTGCAATTGTCAATTTTTAGGTCATAGAATTCCATGCTAGATATACTATATTTTTTTGTTCCCTGTTTTTGGATGTAGATCTAGCAGCGAAATCAGCAGTTGCCATCATGGGAACAAAGGCTATGATGCTGAAAAGTCGTGATCTCACGGTGCAGCAAGGACTAGAGCACATAGCTACATGGAACTCTGCCATGCTTATGTCCAGTGATTTAGAGGAGGCTGTTAAAGCTAGTCTTGAAAAAAGAAAGCCTGTCTTCTCGAAGTTATAAAGATGTTGTCATTAAATAGCATTGCTAAAAGTTAAATAATACATATAATAAACACAATGATGATAATAAATTATCAGCTTATGATGAATTACTCTTGGAAAAGTATATTTGAAAGAAGCCCATCCAAAATTTGGCATTTGCAACTAAAGGGATTCATGGAACACTGAATCTTTACTCGCGCATGCTATTGGTTGCATCGCAATGGACAATTCCTCACCACAGCAGCACAGAGAAATGAGTTGGTTTGGAATGCTGGGGCATTTGAAGGGAAAATGATGGTCAAGTGACTATCAGAGAAAGAGGTTTAGTGGAGGAAGTTTTGCAGAACAACTTATACTTTGTGGATTGTGATGTTTTGTCTGGCAGGGCAGGGTGTTAGCTAAAATGTCAGGTGCTTCTGTGCCGTTACTTCCTGCCAAGCAATTTGGATTCTTCCGGAACTTATAATTGTCTTAAGAGTATAATATAAATACGATATTGAACATTATGAGTAAAAGGGCAAAATATTTGCAAGTGCAAAAAGAATTTGCAGAATGACTTTTATTTTAATGTAGATGACTGACATTCTTGTAATTTTGAATAGAAGTACAAGATCATACTGGGAGCACTGGATGCCTGGGAATGAAAAATATGACATTTGAACTGAAATTAAAAAATCATGTTATTTTCACACAAGATCTGCTTAGTAACAGTTAGTCTTGTTAGAAATTTCACGCCTAATTTAATAATTTTAGAAATGGAGGATACCTTTTCGCATAGAGCACTGCAGAGCAGATGTTAAATAGGTAGGCTGGATCTTCGCCGATTTTTTTATTAACAGAAAAAAGAATAAAAAAAAATATCAAAATAGGAGTACATTTCCACGATATTTTGAAATATAAGAACATGATATTCTATGCCGTCCAGAGCACTATGGATCGATGGAATAGAAGTGAATAGTATGATAAATCCCATCCTTATATTTCAAATTTTTGTGGAAATGTACTCCTATTTCGGTAAAAAAAACAATTATTAATAAAAAAATCATAAGGAGACGCATAGTATTTAGAGGCAACCAAACACATTGGAGCGAAGGAGATTTCAATGATGTGCCAAAATATTAAGTCATAGAAATGTTACGAGTTATTCAAGTGGTTATTGTCAACAGCTAGGGCTGAAAACGAGCGGATAGTGATATAATTATATTTATATCTCTTTTTTTTATTTTCCGGATATGGATACAAAACAGATATTATATAAATACATATACAAATCTGGATTAGTCTGATATTTATTAAAAGAATATTAAAATATATTAAAATTCATAATATTTATTTAATTATAATGGTGAATATCATAAATTTTTTCATAATATATATTAAAATATATGGTATATATCTACTATTCAGATACGGATAATTGAAACGTAAAATCATATCAGTATCCTTATCCACATGGATATTTGAATATCGGATATCAACATCTAAGTTTTCGAATACAAATTGGATATTATCCATACCATTTTAACCCCTATCAACAGCCAGAGGAGCTAAATAAATAGAAACTATTTTTCACGAACAAAATTAAGAAAGAAAAATAGTTCAATGTTTTATAGATCGTCCACAGAAGAAAGCATAATTACAAGTTGCAACGGGCAAAAAACTCACTTTTTTAATTGAAGCTCGTTATACGAAGAAAAGACTCTGAAACAAAGTCAACTTCACAGGAGAAAATTGGATAAACAGACAGGATAAAAAAAATGAAATGAACTTAATTTAGTTAAAAAGAAAATAAGAAACAAGATGGTAGCACTAGCACAAAGAAAGAAAAAACCATAATGCATTTTAAGCATCATCAGAAGTAGAACTTCAACTGACCGATAGTACAAAAATAAATCTGAAGTCGAATTTTACAGGAGAAAATAACCAAAAAAATCCTACATTTCACTTGTTTTCCTTTATGAAATCCAACCTGAGTATACTCTTGTTATCAAATTAACCTAACCACAAGGCTCACTAAGCACCTTCTAAACCCAAACTAGTCTACAACATATTAGAATTTATGCCCCAGGCCCTATCCTAGAGCCCCTACAAACTAACTAAATAATACATTTACAATAGCAACGCTCCATAGATGGCCATTAATTAAAACTTCCCTTTGATTAAGAAATAAGATAACAATTCATGGCCGGCTCAATGGAGGTGGGGTTGGGGTAAAAGGAGCTGGAGGTGCTCCAAACAAACCACCCTCTGCTGGTCCATGCAAACCCTGGTATGGACTGGGTCCACCTACAAAAGGTGCCTGGGATAGAACTGTATAATCAGGCAGAGGAAATGGCGGTGAGGGCCCCACTGACCCATACGCAAATGGCACCACACCCCCAGGCATAGGCATCATGACTGGCTGCAATGGTATTGTTACAGGTGGCAATGCCGGAGCAGTACCATCCTTCTTTTTAGGAGAAGGGGGAAAAGGAGGAGGAGGTGGGACCGGCTCGGGCTGAGATAGGGGCAGAGGTGGGGCAACAGGCTGCGGCACATAGGAGGCTGGAGCTGAGATGGAGGGGTCTAATTTGGGGCGTTTTGCATCAGGAGCCAACTGGTTTTGGGCTTCAGAGGCGAGAGAGGAGATGACAAGGCTGAACATCTCAACCGAGCAGGTGTTGGCTGCCAGCCTGGCAGCCATTGCAGCAGCTTTAGACTTGACATCATCAGCAGATTCAGTAGGGGTGCCTGAGGTTTGATCTTGGAGATTGGTTGGAGTTTCTACAATTGGGATCAGGGTGAGGGTGGGGTCCACAGATTTTGGCACTGAAGTGTGGCGCAGAAGCTTATTAGCCTGATCAAACTGGGATTGAGCCATCTGAAGAGAAACTTCAGTTATAATTATTGAATCTGAAATGAACAAGGAACTGAAAGCCAAAAGTTGAAGTAGCCATTGCTCAGCAGTAGCTTGAGAGACTACAAGGAGCGTATGTACTTTATCATTAGAAATTGTTAGGCCCATTTAACTTTTAGACCAGGTTTGGAGATTGGTGATCTGGTGTTTACTTGCAGGAGCCTCAAATGTATAGCAAAATAAAATAGAGATGGGGTTTAGGATGGAATAAATTTTACCTGAAGCTGGTTGTTTATTTGTTGAATCTTCATTTCCTGAAAAAAATGATAAATGTTCATAAGCAAGTGCATGCAATCTCCCTAATGTACAACAATGAGTTGTATGACATAGAACCCCACAAGTACCAGAGTTAGCATGATTCTCAGGACCAGTACAGAATGGTACCTGCTAGTACCAACCAGCGAGATAACAGTTTAACCCTCCCGCTATGCTAGTAAAAAGCCAAGCAAACCAAAAATGACAAAAAGGTAAAAGGAATAAAAGAAAAAGGACAAAAGAAGTGAAAACAATAAAAAAAAAAGACAGTAGACAATCTTGCCATAGCAAACCTGTTCACCAATGGCTTCTTTCAAGCAGGTGATGAGATTATTTCTGGACAGTTTAGACGCTTTAAGATTCTCTATACACTCCCTAAGTACTCTCTGTTGAGCCTCCAGATCTCTTGCCATCCCTGGTGTGTTACTTTCTCCTACAAAATATAAATCTCACTTCTTAATTACATCTACAAGTAGAGTTTCTTCTGCAAATGGCTTCTTATATCTCACCCACTTCTTATGTCTCACAATCAACACCCAGAATTTTTTTGGGAAGATGTCAAACCCACAATAACAGCAAGCAAGCTGCTTGCTGTTACATTGCCAAATTTGTAAATATAGATAAAAATTGAGTATTACCTTTTCGATTACACAAAACAGAGATTTTGTACAGCATGCAAAAAGCATAAACTGTCATGTGTCATAATAAAAATACCGTTTCATACATGCAAAAAGTATTACCTGGAATGGAGTTGTTGCCATAGTCTCTTTCCATTTTATCAACAAAATTAACTGCCGTCTGGCATTTCTCATACAAAGTATCTTCATCCAATGGAAGATTAAAAATATGTTCATAACTTGAGGTTAGCTTGTCTAGCATGTCTTTACTGGGTTGCTTCTGTCAGTACAAAAATAAAAAATGTCAGAACAGAACTGTCCAAACTCCAAAACCTTAAACAGACCCTATATCTCACAGATAGAAAAGAGTTGCACAGATGATGGATGTGCTGACTTGCCCCAACAAAAATTCCAAATTTTAACAGAGATACAACTCGTGCAAAATTATACACAATTCTTGGCAAACAGAAAATGGAAGTCTCAGATCCTAGAACCCTAAACCTCTCAAACATTCTTACAGGCTTAAAATGCCTCCAATTGTCCAAAAGCACCACGACATGACAAGTTAAATACGCTAATGTTTCCTTTTTAAAACACATTACAAAGTAGTCCACTTTTTGGGTCAGCTCTATTAGAAAGGACTTCATTGGATAGTCCCTTCCAGATATAAGATGTCCATTTAAAATCAGAATAGGTAAAGGACAGTTATACAGTCAGACTTCATCTGAATCATCCAATCTGAAATGGACAGCCCAGACTTGTCAATGGACCATCCAATGCAGTTCGTACAGTTTGAGAGGAGATCATTCCCAATAATTTAGCATAAACATTAAATATGCTGTATGTCTTGGTGTTTTATTGTAGCTGTATACTATTACACCAAAGCTGCAAGGAAAAAATATTCTTACCAATTTATAGCTAGTTCCTTTTGAATCTTTGTTTTGGTTCTCTGAATTCTTCCCAAAGAGCTCCTCCTTCAGGGCTTGGCCTCGTGAACCAAAAACTTTACGTTCATTCCATATGTTCAACTAAATTACAAAAATAATAGACAAAAGAAAACAAGAATTAGTGATCTTTTATTAGTCACAATAAAACAAGATACAAGAAGTTTCATATCTACTTCTTATTGTTCCACAAACTCCATTTTTATCACCGTGGAAATCTCAATTTCCACCTGCTTATGCAAAACAAGAAAACCAATTCAATGCATCTCCATGTTCATGCATGTGAGGTCCCAATCAAACAAAAACTCGAATCGTGGAAGAAAGTATCAAAATTTGATCTCACCATGGTTTGGACTATTACAGCATCTGGAAATTTGCAGTAGATTGTTCCTAGTACAAACTATAGAAGTCACTAACATTCTTGTTTGGCATCATACATTGATATGTGATTTTTTTTCTTTCGATACTATGGCGAACATAAAGCTTGATCAATATACTGATAATAGAAGCATGAAATTAACCTGCAAACATTGTTTGCAATACTACCCTCACTAAAACTGAAAAAAATAATAATGAAGAATCAACACCATAGTTTTCCACCTCTTAATGACTGTAAAGCAGTGCCATTAACTAGAACTACTGTTCATAATGAAGGATAGAATGAAGGAATAAAGATAAGATGACGAAAAGCATGCCCTTTTATTCAAGCCAGCTGATTTCCATTTCCAATTTAAGAAAAATCAAAGGAGATCTCTACCAATGCACAAGTGACAAAAGTATTTGTTACATGGAATCTACTATGCTAGTATAAGTAATAAGAGGAGCCATTAACTAAACAATTTTATAGAAAGTTTACAGTCAATTCCTTCCTCAATCAAACAGCAAGCAAATATCATGGTATCATTAGCAAATGAACCACTAACTTAAGACATCAGAATAAAAAAATCATATGCTTACCAGTCTGAGGACAGCAGTGCGTCCACTCTCGCCACTCTTCTTGAGAACATCAGCAAGAGCAGCAGGCAAAACACGCCAAAACTCTGCTATGAACTCAACTCCCTTCCTCCTGCTGTTCTGAAGAATATCATTCGCCAAATAAAGGAACGCAATCCTCTGCTCCCGAGGGGCACAATGGAACTGCTTCTCCCATGTATCCACTACCTGCTTCGCCTTAATTCTGTGAAATATGCACCAGTGCGATAATGCTTTTTTTTTTTTAAATGAAAGTGGTGGTTAAGGAAACAAGTTGAACTGAAGGAATGACAACTACCAGGAGGTTAACTGAAATCACACAAGGAATAAAACTCCATGCCTACTTTGGAGTACGGTATATGGCTTTGGATATTTTGGATATAAAAGTTACCATAAGACAGCACAGAGATAACTCATGTCGCATACTTTTGGTCAAGCAATGATCCTTTCTTTATGAGAGAATCAACAACATGAATGGCATTACATAGATGACAATATGAATTAACAAATACTCAGTTAAAGGCCTGCAGTTATCCAAAGAAGCATTGAACATGAATTACCAACCACGCAATATGCGAGATGAAAATTAACAGATGGACATAGTATGAAAGGATACTCTCTATGCTCTGCTGGGTAGCATTGAGCTTGCTAAGCTTTTCCACAAAAATCTGACTGTTAAAAGAACAGTTCATTTCCTCCAGCTTAAATATTTCCTTATAGATAGAAATTGATATCCACCTACACAAGAATAACAATGGATATAAATTAATAGAACTAACTCCAAATTACAACATAAACGAATTACCCTAATCTCTATGGTTCTGAGAGACCATAACCTTTGATAAACAATTAAGCTGTTCAATTACAATGCATGTTTGCATATACAAAATGACCTCAAAAAATTTTACTTGTTAAATCAGATAGCTTTTTTCTAGCTCAGCACAAGTCCATTTCTTTTTCTATTAAACAGAATAAAAAACAAAATCAAGCATTAAACAATTATGAGTATATCAGCCGCAATTACTAAAAAAGGTTATTCAGTTTTGAGATTACAGCGACACCGCCTACTAAGTGCTCACAGAAATCAACAAGAACTTCAAGAAACAACCAATAAATTATAACCTGATAATCCGGAATATTTGACTACGCTGCCTCCTCCAATTCGGGCATTACTGAGAAAGCATTTGCTAAAATCGGATTTCGGCCGAAAAGGAAAATTAGGGTTTCTAACGACGAGATAAAGCGATTGAGATATAGAGTGGAAGCATTCAATTCTTATTGGATATTATAGAATGAAAGAACAGAACGAGGTTTTATTTTCTGTGGTTTTACTTGTCCCCCTTCAAGGAGAGTGCGTCACATTGTTGAGAGAGGGAGATAAATGTAGACCGGGTTTACTAACATATTTAGACGACATGTGAACCGCGTCCATTTTCAATACATACAGAAATACGGAGATTACTGTTTGCTCTTGGAGCATCACGTGAGTCCATATAGAAAACCCTCGGGACCCACTAATAACGAAAGTAGTGTCCTTTGATATTATAATCCGAGTGTAAGCACATATCCTTGGAAACGTAGGAACGAGGAACGGGTTTCGTAGTTGGACGTAGGTGACGGGTGCGTATCCTCTGAGATTATCTCAATTTTTGCGTGACTGACGTGTCCGGTGCCTATTCGGGGACCTGTAGGGTGCCAGTATTATTTGAGCTTTGAGATTCGTGCAGAATATATTTGAACGATTGAAATATTCCAAAAAGTCACGCAAAGTTTGAGATATCTCAGACGATTCGAATTCCGTAGGTGACTGGGTCTGGGTGTTAGTTTGTAAACGGATCCATTGATAAAATCAAATTCATATCCTATATTAAATGCATACATATTTCTTTTATTATGTAGATATACTTATTTGTCAACTGCTATGATTAAAATATGAAATTTTGAATTGAATATTAACTCTTCGATTAAATAGTTTTGTATTTTCTTATATACTTTTACGTGTAGAAGTTTATATTTATTTAGACACGTACTTGGTGCATGTATTGGCCAACGCCTCTCCAGCACTCTTTATCTCACATAACCTATACTCCCTCATCTTTCTCATTTTTTTTTCGAAAAACCTTTCTAAACCTTCTTATTTGATATCAGATATTCGATTTTATAATTGGTCCTGATTTATTTCTATTTTTAAATGTTATTTTAAGGAATTTTTGGATTGATTGATAATTGATTGTCCATGTTTTCATTTCTTAACTTTTTATATCATTCAAGAAAACCCCTTATTAAATTATCATAAACTAAATTTGAAGTTCTTAAATAAATAGTAACACCTCGAAAACAAGCTTCTTTTTTTTGTTATGTTTCTTAACTTGATAACAAGAAAAAAATCATCAAAATAAGTTGTATTATTTGTGGTCATATTATGACACATTCAATTCATATTATGGTTCTTGTTATTGTTATAAAAGTCAATTTATATGCATTTGTGTACCTAAGATATCTAAAAAAGTATAATCATGTTTGCTTAAATAATATCATTAAATGATAAAAAAAAATTGACAGATACAAGGTGTGTGTAATATAGTTATTATTATGATATATTCAATTTGCACTAAGTCGACTTCGTTTCTTGTTGGATTTCATCATACTAATTTGCTTTTTATTTATAATTTAGATTTAAACCAATATATTTTAGGGAAAATTGGTTATTTGTCACTCTAAAACTTTCAAATCTGAAAAATGCCATCACAAAACTATAAATATGAAAAATACCACTCTAAACTTAGTTAATTCTTAAATTTGCCACAAATACACAATTTTTTTATTAAAAATTAGCTGAAAAATACAGTTTTGAGATACGTATAATGAGAAGTCTGAAGGGTATATTGGAAAATACAGAAATACGTATCTTAAAACTGTATTTTTTAAATAATTTTTAATAAAAAAGTATAAAAACTGTGTATTTGTGGCAAATTTAAGAATTAACTAAGTTTAGAGTGACATTTTTCAGATTTATAGTTCTGTGATGGCATTTTCCAGATTTGAAAGTTTTGGAGTGACAAATAACCAATTTTCCCTAGAATTATATCTATTTGGATCCATACTGCCTAAATAGAATCTGCACGAATATTAAAGGAATCCCATCGATTTCACTTTAGACCGAATTGGCCCAAATTTTAATCGTACGGTCCAAATCTAAAACAGAAATATTTTGTCACCTCATAGGATATGGATCCACCATCTATTGCAAATATCCATTAAATTATATTTAGTAAAGAAAGGGCTTATTTTGCAACAAGTTGATATTATAGCCCAAGCCCATGCATGGTTCTAATTCTGAGGCTAAAAAATATAGCCATATGCCTCCGCCTAAAATTTAAAGCCCAATTCATGGGCGTCTTTGGAAGTATAAAATTGACATTTTATTCAGCAGCTACCTATTGAGGCACGTGTAGTTTGGTACAAATTTGAACCCGATATAATTTTGATTTTAGTACGTAGTTCGCATTTTTTTTAATAATTTACCTTTACAACTTGAACAGCTGTCAATATTAGTTAACTTATATATTTGAATTTGGACAAGTTTTTTCGTTCATTAAACGACATAAATTTGGCAGCAGTTCATATTTAACACCTGATGAAAATTGCATAAAAATAGATACACAATTAAAGTATAAGGAAACAACATGTTTAATTTTTTTTTTACTTGATCTTAAAATATGCTGTTAAGATTGTTAAGCTAAGCCGCTATTAAGGGATCTCCATCCAATAGACATTATGCCAAAAAAAAAAGGCGTGAACATTATATCAAAATTTTGAAACAAAAATTATATGTGATTATATTAAGTGAATGAATTTTTTTTTTCAAAACTCTCATTTATTCCGACACTTATTTTTATGTATTATTTTAAAAATTAACCTTGCATTTCCATGTAGAAAGGTGAGATACATCAAAATATTTGTGATTGAATTAGTCGTTTAGCTAGGTTTAAATTAAAAATTTGCTAGCTAGCTAATCAAGTCTACTTGCCACCTGATTGGATGCTCTTTTGAAACTTTCAACCGGTCTATATCTTTTAAATAACTATATTCTTAAAATAGGAATGTTTTACATCATAAAATATTAATATGTTTCCAAAATTAATAGGTAACAATATTTTAGCCTCGTACTGCGTTCACATTTTTCTGTCAATAATCCAATAGGTGTCATTGAAAATCGCTAACATATAGAAGCCAAAATGGATTGGCAGATAACTTGCGAAGGCTGGTAGTGACTCTTGGAAGGCTTTACGGACTACACATATGACATATCCAATTACCTTGCAACTTCTAGCTAGTTTGTTTAGGGTATCATTATCAAATGTATTATCTGATTGAACTTCCGCATATATTACATTTTCTGATGATGTAAGGATAACAGTGTACTGGTAAGTTCTGAGATGGAATAAAATTACGGGTGAAAACGGAGCGGATAGTGGTAAAACCATATTTATATCTCTCTTTTTTCATTTTATGTATACGGATACATAGCGAATATCAGACATATCAGACAGATATGGATACGGGTCCGAATCAGATTGGATATTTATTTAAATAATATAAAAAAAATATAAGTTCATAATATTTATCTAATTATAATTGTAAATAACATAATTTTTTCATAATATATATTAAAATATATGATATATATATCTACTATTCAGATACGGATAATTGAAACGTAAAACCATATCAGTATCCTTATCTACACAGATATTCGAATATCAGATATTCACATCTAAGTTTTCAAATACGAATCTAATATTATCCATACCGTTTTCACCCCTAAATAAAATACTTACGCGCATGTCACATTGCAGAAAAAAAAAAAAAAAAAAAGCTCTAACAAATAGGCCTCTTCAAACGTAATTGTGGTGTGGGTCCTATGAATCAGCGACACAGTGCCAGTCAGTGCTATTGAATGTTATGGCAGCAAATTGGAATTCCATTGCACCTAATTAATTTTTTTCTATATTTCTTCATGAATTTCATTTTAGTGGCATTATCCGCAAATGTTATGAATTATCGCAGTTTTTCTCGTGCTGACATCTGAAATGTCTAATTAAGCTCAAAAGATAAATGAGAGCGGTTGATATTTATTTTCTTCACAAACAATGTACATAATAATTATTACAATCATATTTTTGGAATACGTTTTGTGAAAGTCAAAATTGAAAAAGTAAATACAATAATTTTACTGTAATTACACCAAACTTGATATGTTTTTTATCTTGTTGATTTTAAAAAAAACTTCATATAATATAAACTTTCACACACATCCATCAATTACAAAATATATATATATATATATATATATATATATATATATATATAGAGATGGGCTATTGTACTTCGCGAAGTAAAGCGGGTGCTTTACTTCGCGCTCGTATCGAGATTTTCAAAGTTCAAAACGTCGATCCGAACCGTTAGATGTGATCTCCATATTGAAATGTGATTGGAGACCAAATTTTACAATTTTTGGAATTTTTTTGCTATTTATTAAGCTACTTTGAAATTTCCTGATCCAACGGTTTCACTGTTCAAACAGTGAAACCGTTGGATCAGCGATTTTCAAAGTGGCTTAATAAATAGTAAAAAAATTCCAAAAATTGTAAAATTTGGTCTCCAAGCACATTTCAATATGGAGATCCACTTGAACAGTTCGGATCGACATTTTGAACTTTGAAAATCTCAAACGAGCACGAAGTAAAGCACCCGCTTTACTTCGCGAAGTACAGTAGCCCATCTCTCTCTCTCTCTCTCTCTCTCTATATATATATATATATATATATATATATATATATATAGAGGAGGACTCAACTGCTCCAAGAATCCATGCCCCAATCCTGCCCAAAATTTGAACCTTTGATCCTCACGTTAAGATTCGTGCAAAAGAGAATGCTAGATCAGACGCTCCAGTTCACCCCTGACCTCTTTCTCTCTCACTCTGTTTCGCCCTTTCTCCAACCCCTTATGATTCTGATCAATACCCTGACGCAACCCTCCGCTCGCCCGACGCAGCCCTCCGCTCGCCCCTCCTGTCCCCTCGACACCGATTATGCTCCCCTCTCACCTCTTCTGACACGTCGGTTTTGCTGTCCGGATCTCCTCACTTGCAAGTTATTATTTTATCACAAGAACAAATAAATTGTTCTGACACATCGGTTTTGCACCTCCCTGTTGTTCATTAATCTTTACAATTCATTTGTAACTTCCATTCTCATTTTCCAAAGAGAAATTTCTCTTTAAGTACTTCACAGTCGTTGGTGAGAGGAGAGAGAGAGAGAGAGAGCTTGTTGCTGTATAGCACGGAGGAGAAAGAGAGGTCGGAAGAGACGAAGAGACATCATCAATAATTTTTTGTAAGAACTGGAGAGCGGCAGCAAATGTGGGAACTGGAGAGAAATAAATGGAGGAAGCACACCTTTATTTCAAAATGAGAAATTTCGAGCGGAGACAATTTGAACCGCTAATCTCAAAATTAGAGTGCGGTTCAGATTTTGGGAAAGAATTGGGGCATAAATTCTTGGAGCATTTGAGCCCTCCTCATATATATATATATATATCGGAAAGCAAATATATGAGAGATCGCAAGTAATTTCCGCACTAAAAATAGTTTAAGAGTAAGATTCTTTCAAAACTTAAAATTTTAGTAAATTTTAAAATACTTTTTGTAATTTCTCGTACTAAATGTCACAGCAGGACATTATAATTTTGGGTTCTGTATCTTCTAAAGTAACTTAAAGTTTGAGTTTGGATCTAAACCATCCGAATAGAACCAGAATTAATTTGGCTCAAATGGAAATTTACGGAGCTCTTTTAATATTTGTATGTGTTTATTATTTCATTTTTGAATATTTATATATTAGATATTAAAGTTTAGATGATTATGTATTATAATGTAGATGATGTTATTGACAAATGAAAAATTATAAATGTAATTTAACGTTTGTTAATGAAAATTATACTTCACAGAAAAGTTATATCCTTCTGGTACCGTATGAATCAGTTCACCCTCCTATCATGGATTCTTTTTATAAACCATAAATGGAAAAAAAAATTTAACAAAAACTATTTAGTACCGCTCGGGCTATTTTTTTTGTTTTGTGCCGAATTAGAATTTCGGTCCCATAAATTTTACAAGTTGTTAGATAAAGTACATCAAAATTTCTACTTGTGCCGAGATGGCAAATCCGTCCTTTAATTCTGTACAGAGAAAAAAAATCATTTAATCAATTAGAAATTTGTTTTAACCAAAAAAAAAAAAAAAATCTGTGCCGAATTGGAAAATCGGCACAGAGGAAAAAACAATTAGAATGAGTTAAAAAAGAAAGAATTCTCTGTGCTGAATTAGGAATTCGACACAGAGTGAATTGGGAATTCAAAAAATATGTTGAGCCAAGTATTCAATTCGGCACGAAAGAAACAATGATAAAAAAATAATTACAGCAGATAGTACGGATTATGGATAATAAAATTTGAAGTCGAAATAACATTCCGGCGCATGAAATAAATCCTCCTATCATTGTCTGATGCTCTATCGCCGTAGGGGTGTAAACGGAGGCGGATAATCCGTTCCGAATCCGCTCCGAATCCGGATAATATACGGATAATGTTTTTAATTACAAAACAGAGCGGATATCCGAATCTATCCGGATCCGGACCCGTTTAAATTTACTTATTAAACAATTGACGCGCTTTGGTATAACCTCAGTAGCTGTGAGACTGTGTTACTCGGATACTCCAAATTAGGCTTCGTACCCGTGTCCAACACATATCCGATACCGATACGCATCCAATACGGCACCGATACGTATCTGATACGCCAGCTGGCATATCATCAATCTCTTGATACGGTCTCCGATACGCTATGACACGTCTGGATACGGCATGGATATCGATCTGACACGTCTGGATACACCATGGATACCGTTCATCAATCCTAGTCCACCATAAACCGCGTTGTCGCAAAATCCCTGTGCACCGCGCCATCGCTGTGGACCGCGCGAAAAAACATTTTTTTCTAACGCTGCAGGGCAGAATCAAACCTGGGTTCTTTTATATTTGCACAGATGCCTTTACCGCCGCACTACATCACCTTTGATGTTAAGATCTAGTTCCGTTTATATTAATGTATATCCAGAACTTTTGATATGTATATATTTTTTTTTGCTTTGAATTGGTATTTAATTTAAATAATAAAAATATTGAATTAATTATATAATATAATAGACGTATCGTTTCCTTGATATTTGAAAATTGTCGTATCGCTATATCTGTATCGTATCATACGATACGCATACCCGTATCCATACAACATAGATCTGAGATATGCCAAGCGCAAAGTTGCTTTTACTCTTCATAGCGCTTCGCTTTTTTAGCTCATCCTCACCAATAAAAGTTTTAACTGTTAACAGTGGGACTAAAACTTTCGTATCCCGGAGAGCTGTTCGCTTCCGGTTCTTTTCTTTTGCAATTTAGTTATGGGCTTTGAATAAACAATAAATTTAAAGTTGAGAGTTAACATAAGTCGTTTAATCTTTCATTATTGATTAAACTTTGATTATTTATCAACTTTGAGTATTTATTCAAGTTGAAAGTTATTTTTTTTTAATTACATATACTATATATATGGATTGTATTTGTATGATATTTGTATCGTATAAATAATAAATTACTCTATAAATTATTTCTCACATTAAATTATTTAAAATAGGACCATATGACTAAATTATTCGACAATTATCTATTTTGTATCCGTATTCATGGATTATCCGTTTCATATCCGTATCCATTTAAGGTGGATTTAGTTTTACATTTTAACATTCATTTACTATATGTATTCGTATTCGTATCCGCTCACTAACATATAAATATAAATTTGACATCAGCATTATCCCTCCGAATCCGCTCCGTTTACACCCCTCACTATCGATGATAATTTAATGTAATTATTTCGATTCCTTTCATGCAGCATTTGACCAACTGGCCAACACCTGTGGTCTAAGATCTGGTGCCTAATGCAAGTTGATGCCTCAGTTTGCCTTTTAAAATCATCTTTCCATATTTACCGTTTGGCCCACATCTCACGTGTCAATTTTCAGCAAACACTGTTAGCCGCATAATTATTTCAGATGATTTGCTTGATCACTGTAGTTATTTTTGCATATTTACTGAAATTCTAATCTTGACTATGTTTGTTTGTCACTTTGGAGAACTAAATTCTTTGTTCCATGGATTTTGTTTTTTAAGTTGTGACTTAAAATATCTTATTACCAAGTGATGACTTAAATTATTAATTAACAAGAGAAAGAAATTGCAAAATGGGACAATGAGCCCAGATGGTGTTTAATTGGTTGTGGACTAAAACTAATGAGGTCTGACTTATTTAATCTAACTTAAGCTGACTTGAATTATTCATGTTTGATTAATGTCTAAAGTTATAACTCGACTTAAGTTATTTTTTATTTGGTAAGAATTTGGTGGCTTAAGGCATGATTTGATATTACATATTATTTTGTCTTACAAAATTTGTAATATCAATAATAAAATTATGTACATATTAATTTTATATCTCAGATGAGGAGGGTTCAAATGCCCCCATTGCTTCATGCCCCAATCGTACCCCAACATCTTTATTGTCGGTTTCAAAGTTTAAATAAACAATCCAAACCGCTCAACATTATATCTATGTTAAAATATGATTGGAGACCAGATTTTATATATTTTTTAGAAAATTTTATTATTTTTTAAGATAGGTACAAAATCATTGTTTTTAGATGGTCCACAATTTTCTGAAAACAATGCTTTTGTACTTATCTTAAAAAATAGTAAAAAGTTTCCAAAAAATATATGTCTCCAATCATATTTTAACGTTGATATCACGTTGGATTGTTTATTTGAACTTTAAAATTGAAGATAAAAATATTGGGGTACGATTGGGACATGAAACAATGGGGTATTTGAGCCCTCTTCATTTCACAGATACACATTGCATTTAGTGATCTTATTTAATTGAACTTATATGTGTATCAATTTATTTGTCAAAAATATGTTGGATTGATTAAAAAAATTATTTATTTATAGTACAATTCCAAAAAATATTGTATTTAATTATTTTCTAAATTACATATTTTGTTAATTTAGAAAATTATGTCATTTAAAAAATGTTGATTCTATAACTGATAAAGTTATAAGTTCCTTTGTACTTAAAATGAAAACAAAATTAATTGTTTATTTTACATTCCTTAAAAAGTGATTAAAAATAATAAAAACAGTGAAAACTTAAGCCTCACACTGCAATGAAATTGAACTACTTAGAGAAGTGGGTTATTTTAGATTAATTTAGACTAGTCTAAAAGTCAGCTTATTCCATCTTAGTCCGATTCAATTAAGCCACATTTGCTAAAATAACCGAGATCTAGACCTCTTATTTTATGGTTTAGACTACTCAAACCAAACATGATGTATAAGTGGAACAAACTAATATATTTAGAGAGGAAATTAATTTACTTTGTCGTAATTCATATTCATCTCACTCTTTATGTTTTATTCCTTGTTTGATCATTTAAATAATAAATAAATTCCATATTTCTCTTTTACTTCACAACCAAACAAGATATGATTGAAACGTAAAGTATACAAACATAACATTTTTACTATCATCATGCTTTTTCTATATAGTCGATTAAGAGAAAAAAAAATATTATTGTGCTGTCACAATAAAAAAATAAAATTATGATAATAATGATAAAAATAACAACAATGATAAAAAATTAATAATATTAACTTATTTCATATTTAATTTTATATAAAATTTAAAAACATTAGATTTCATTTATACTCCAACCAAGCACCAACATAAAATTATTTATATACACTCGAACCCAAATAAAATTTGCATGTCTCCATCGTTTTCGTTTCTAAATCTTACATGCATAGGGTTACAGTCCATGATCTTACCTTCCGTTTATTTCCACTATTGATCGAACTTTAATTATATTTGAAGCCTAATTTGTTCCATGCAATCAACCACACCTAACATTAATTTGACCTAAATTTTGAGTTGTCCGATCAAAATTTGTACAGAATTATTTAATTTGTGTCAATTCAACCTTTCGGTCAATATTCCCTTCAAATACTGATGTGTATTATGTAATATATTTATGTTCCAAAATTTCACAAAAAAGTAAATGATTAGTATGTTAATGCTTCTTTCATTATTGTTCTTTAATTATCATGGTAATTATTTTGAAAATTTAGAAATATTGGTTTATATTTATAATATAGAGCACAAGCTAGCCAAGCAATTATTTTAAATAGTTCAAAATATTGTAACCACTCTTTTAATTTAATTACCAAAATATATGATATATAATATTAGGTAAGAGAATATGTGTGGTGATATAATTATAACAAACTATATTTGTATAATAATTTGTCATTTCTCTCATTCTCTGAGATCTTGAATTTTTTGGTGATAGTAATTACATTTCCTTTTTTGGACTTTGGGGAGAACGACATGACTATACAAGATGGTAGAAAGCAACAGCGGCAGTTCCTTTTAACTCTTAATTCAAACCACACATTTCCTGCTAACAGCGTCAGCGTTGAAATTTAATAACCCCTTCCAGTTGCTGCTTTGTTTTCTTTAAGAAACAACGGAAAGTTTCTTGCTTGGTTGTATTTTTTTTTTTTTTGTTGTTGGGTTTTGACATGGGTTGTTTTAGTTAATGTGACCATTAAGCTGGGTGCGTATCCTCCGTGATATCTCAATTTTTGCGTGACCGACGTGTCCGGTTCCTATTCGGGAGAACGTAAGGGGCCGTTATTATTTTAGCTTTGAGATTCGTGCAGAACGTATTTCAACAATTGAGATATTCGAAAAAGTCACGCAAAGTTTGAGATATCTCAGAGGATGCGAATTCCATTAAAGCTTGCACTGGAGACTTGCTACCATGGGTCCGGATCCTCTATGGCAACTCAAACTTTGAGTTTAGATCCGCTCCGATTAGAATTCGGAACAAAATTTACGTGTTGCTTTAAAAAATTAATACTTATTATGATCGGACAATTTGAACTCAAACTCAAAATTTGAGTTATCTTAGAGAATCTGATCTCTGTTAGCATCAAATCCGTATTGATTTGCAGGTTTGATTCCACTCAAATTATAATATACATACTGAATTCTGATAATATACATACTTTAATTTAATAGTAAAACAATGTTTTCGTAAGAAATTGCATGCTCAAAATTTAATTATATGAATGCAACTAAAAATATATCATAAAGAAGTACTAAATTGAAGGTTGCAGGTTCAAAATTTGAATAGGGGATTTTTAGTGGTTTATATGCTGAGGATAGAAATTGAGATAATAGGAGATGTAAAATGTGAGAGAATAGCTGGACGGAGAGGAGATAAACAATTAAAAAAAAAGTTGTGTGGCTCGACTCTAACTTTACTAAAAAAAACAACAACAAATATATTGCAAGATATATATTTACAATAACACATATTTGTTATTTGAATTAAATAAAATTTTAAATAATGGAAGAGTGAATTATAATTATTTTAAATAACATAAACACATGAAATTTGTAACTTTTTTGAACCATAAGATGGGCTGGATACTCACTCCACCCTCAACTTAATTCGTCTCCGCAGAAAATGTGACTCTCATCTTTATCTAAAAACAAATATGAAAGTTAGTATGAACATGTTTTATTTTGATGAAATAGATATTAATATTCTCAAATAAAAATATGCAATTACTAAATCTGTTATTGCATGCAAATGAATAATAATAATATAAGAAAATTCTAACAAAAAATTAAATAAGATATAAGATATTTTCTTTCATATTGGCATGAACTTGAAATCGATGTATATGATATAATCGTAAATTCATTTGTGTTCTTACCTAGATCCATTAATTTCAAATCGATTCTCAATTACATGAGTTAATTATTTTTACGAAATAACTGGGTGTATATATATACCTATCAAAAAAATTGTTATTAAATATTTTCCAATCAAAACTTCATAACCAAACTTACAAGTCTCTCATGTTTTGCCATCAAAACTTCATTATTATATTTGTCCGATCCAAAACTTAAAAATCATTAATATTTCCTCATATCTTGAATTAACCACACTAATGATTGTTAAAATACATTAATTCATAAATAGTACGATTTATTTAAAAAAAATATTCCTTCTATAAAATCTTTCTTTTAAAATTATTTAATTTGATATTTTTTTCTACAGTAGATAATTAAGGAGTCATCTTCTAAAATACTATGTTCGATGTATCAACTCGAGGATAGACACATGAAAGCCCAAACTCAAAGGGCTAACACTTAACACTAGAAAAACCACATTCAAAGAGATTTGTTAGTTGTTACTCTACTTTTCTCTTTTCTCTCTTTTCTCTCTTTCTCCCTCTAAATTAAGAAGGGTTCTATTTTTTTTCTTAAGAATGGGTTTGAATCTCATTCGAAGTGCCGAACACGAGAGTTGATGTAAAACGGTTCCATTACGATCTTGTCTGTTAAACTCACATACCAGTTAAGTAGCAATAGAGAAGAGTATAGAGTTGAACAAAACAACTTAACAACTATACTTTTCTATTCAAACTTCATTGCTCAATAGAGAGTTTCCATACATATTTAAAGAAAAACAAAATTAAAAAATAATCGTAGGAAATGCCAACTAATAAATACTATTAATGCTAAATTTTAGTAAACCAACAAAAGTTTTAATGCTTATTAAAACCCATGAGGTCAAAGCAATACAAATGTTTAATTGTTTCAAGATTCCTAGAAGATCGTGTCATCTTTTATTTTTTCTTAGAAGATCATCCATGCCATTATGTGGATCAAATTTCAATTTGTACATTCAATTCATTGATCAGACTGAATCTGATGTGGCAATCGTTTACGTCTGAATCTGAATTGGATATTCTTCGATACACACTGCTTCGAGAGCTCTTGACAAGTTTTTTATATATGTCTTTGAAAAGCTTCACCTTATGTGATTTTAGATTAAATCTTAATAAATCACATAAGCTTGAGGACCGGAGCGGAACTAGAAAAAATTTGTAAAGATGGCTGAAAATTAAAATGCACCAATTAGATCCGCTTTTGGCTAATATTAAAATCATTGGGGTGGCTTAGCCACCTTTGGCTAAGCCTTAGATCCGCCCCTGCTTGAGGATGACAATAGAGCTTGAATTTAAGCTTATTTGTCTTAAGGTTTGAAATTAGATCCGGATCGACTAAAAGTTCGGCTCGAGAGTGTGTATTAGCACCAATTTCTCGAGAGATCAGTTTTCTCTCATTTATCTATATATAAATCCGGACAAATAACAACACACGAAAAATTGTTGAAGTTATCTTTCTTTGCTACTATAAATAGGAACCTAGTGCCTTCATTTAAGGAACATATAAGTATTTCACTGCAATTATTATACTTTAAATATTTTTAATTCTCTAGAGTGCCTATTTGGCTGGTGAGGGAAACAAAAATCGATTGAAATAGGGTTTCTATTCTAGCTGAACATGAATATGGAAATTAGCGGAATAGTAAAAATTAAAAAAGAGAAACATGAGTTTGAACATTATAGTTAAATTTTGTTTTGTACAAGTTAGTCCCTCTTCTATTTCATTATGAGCTAATTTTTCATAAAATAATAAAATAGAAAAATTATCCTTTTTAAATATATGAAATTGACTCTTTCATCAATACTATTATACGCTTTTACTATTTCACTTCTTCACATTTAATTAAACACAACTAAAAAAGTGCAAAATAGAATTGCCTATTTCTAAATAGAGGAGGGATTCAAGTACACCCTTTTTTTTTTGACACATCATGACATTGTTTTTTTATAGGTTAATTTTGCGATTTCAAAATCGAAATAGTCGATCCAAACCGTTCAATATGAATGATATATTAAAATGTTCTTGGAGATCAAATTTTACATTTTTTTGAATTTTTTTACTATTTATTAAGATGGTTACAAAATCGTTGTTTTTCAATGGTCCGAAAACAACAATTTTGTAACCATCTTAATAAATAATTCAAAAAAATATAAAATTTGATCTCCAAACACATTTTAGTATATCAATCATGTTGAACGATTTGGATCGACTATTTAGACTTTAAAAATAATAGATGTTAAAATGTGTCAAAAAAAAAGGATGTAACTTGATTCCTACTATTCTAAATATATTTTTATGTTGTTTCTCTATTCCATCTTATATTTAACTCATGACACGTGTCAGACTAGTACACCACCTCAATCCAGTGGTAAATTTGGTACGCCGAGCTCAGGAACAGGAACCGATTACTTTAACAGAGACAAGCAAAGATCCAATGATTTTCATTTCTCAATAATTATTGTGGGCGGCATGCTGAGGTGAGCTTTTGTCATCTCATACGCACTATTTTGGGGCCCACCTATCTACAAATATAGTATTTAGTCTCTTGACATTGACACCAAATGGAATGACAATGTAAACTTTGTATAGGCCTAGGCTATACGTATAGCCATCTCAATTTATGAGAAATCAATCGGTCGAGGTGCCGTGATGATGAGAGTACGTTGACAATAATCACCAATTGTGATAATGACCATTATTGTATAATATAATTGGAAGCTAACACCAATAATGGCATAAAAAATTATAAGTAGTATAATTAAATTGCTTATTGCTCTTATAGATAATAATGACAATTAACAAATAGTTATGATTGCCATCTTCCTCAACTCATCATCGAGGAAAGACGGAATATATGTGTCGTTATTGTCATCAAAGATAACATTTTTTTTTTTTTTTGCATTATCAGCATATTTTATGATTGATTTTGTGTTTTTTCCCCTTATAATTTAGACCTCATAACAATTTTATTACCTATGAAATACAAAAAGAAGTAAAATGATGTGAATCATTAATCTAGTCGTATGCATGCAACAAGCAATGCTTTCTGTTAAAAATCATAAAACTTTTAGGGGGAAAATAAATCAAGGAGTTGAATTATTTCAACTTTTTATCTTGTACTAAAACCAATTCTAAATTTTACAAACTTTTAGACATGTGTTGCTTTTCATACTGAGCAAACACTGATATTTTTTTGCCATTTTGAATTCAAAATCTAAATTATTAAGGAAAAAAAATTGCATTATTTGTCAAAAAACATATAGTTTGATTTTCCTCACTTCCATAATTAATATGCTAAGACACTTTTAATAATAATGACTGCTTCAGTAGTATTCGGCCCACAGACTTTTACTTCTTCTTCTTTTTTTTTTAATTTCTCAACCACAATTATTTTAGAGAAATAACAGCTACCAATACATATTATTTTTTAGATAAATACCTTTCATATTTGATTTGTGGATATTACTTGACTTATAAGCTTTCAAAAATACATGTCACATATATTATATACTGTTGGAGAGGTGAAATGAAACATGCCAAAATTTTAATTTAATAATCATTACAACCACCAAAATTTAAGTTTTATCCAAATTATTAATTGTCAGTATATAAGCTCATATCTAATAAATTTAAGTTATATTTGATAGTTGATACTTAATTAATAGTATTACAGATTATAATAGACAAAGACCAATTAATTTTATAAGTGAAATGAAATCACTATATCTATTTGAATATTTTATATATTGTAATAATCAAAATTAGCTTTCAATGAAACGAACAACAATAATTTTAAGAATAATAGACAAAGAGCAAACAAAAAAAAGAATTAATATTTGAATATTTTCCAATATAGAATGAGAGACTGAATCACAAACAAGAACAAAAGCATATAGTTCGATTTAGCATACTTATTATAGCAGACCATGTAGCATCATAAATAGAAACAGAAGTAAATAAGTCCATGTAAATTGCAAAAAAAAAAACCCATGTAGCATAGCAGTAGCAATAGCGCTTAGCCCTTAGCAGTAATAGCGGTCAGCTATTACATCTATAGTAGTCGTAACTGAAATAACGCACTTTTATCTGATAGAGTAGCTTCTATGATCTGAAAAAGCTATAGCTAGTTATTTAGAACACTGCTTATTATAAATAAAGGGCTCATTGTTTCCCTCAATGCAACAATTACACATAAAACCTAGCAGCCTTTGCCACCACTTTTGAATCCTTTCAGAGGTTTAGTCTAGTCCATTGTTGTTTGTGCTTAAACTTCAATATTCTTTCAACAACCTCAAATCCACTTCACCTAACTTGATCAGTGTTGAGATTAGAGTGAAAGTTACAGAGTGTTTGTTGGACTTAGTGTTGTTGTTCTCCTTCTCTGTTTGAGCCGTTTGTGCTCCTTTTCTTTGGGTCGAGTTGTTTACCCTCGTGTTGTGAGGTCTCACCGGTTTCACCTTGTATTCCTTTCTTACTAGGTACAAGAAAGGCGTGCCAAGTGTCGGTCATGATGTTCCGGAGATGTAAGCTTTTAGTTGCCGAACTCCGTTATCTCTCCTATATCAACTCTCTTAACTCTAACTATTTACTTTACTTGCACTTTATATTTTACTTTACTTGCACTTTATATTTTAAGTTCTTGATTCCATCAAGAACTACATACTTGGACACGAGATATATATTCACACTTGAATATTCAACTAAATAGAGTTTAAAATTTAAAATGTCCATATTCATCCTCTCTAGATACCGTTAGACGAGACAGAGCCAGATCTTTAAACTATGAGGGTCAATCATATAAAAATTTTACGCTGTAAATGAGAGTCAATTTATAGTATCTACAATATTTTATTATAAATTATATATAAAATTACAAATAAATATAAATAATTTGAAAAAAAAAAAAACGGAATCAATTGATCCTACTCTCTCTGCCTCTACAGATAGGAACTACAATTACAATTACTAATATTACTATAAGTATACGAAAATTGGTAAGTATATAGATTGTGAAACGTGCAAGTCACTGTGATTATCTTAGTATATATAATATGTATACATACACGTACTACAACAAGAAAGTAATTTGCTTACTTATTTGTGAGTGAATTTGGAATTCAACAAATCAAACTCATACTTTATTTTGTGATTGGGTTCGAAATAATCAAAGCAACATAATTTACCGTTTCTATGTACATACACCTCTACAGCCATACTAGATCATCCATTCCCTATGTATGAACGTGTCTTTCTTTTCATTATCAAATTACTTTACAGCTTTGAAAAAAAAAATGAGCCTATATATGTTGTAATTGAATGTTACCAATTGGCAAGTTTCATGCACAAGCACTGGACAACATGCATGCATGCAGCTCTCATGTCTCAATGACATTATTTCTGGTCAACTCAGTCGCATGCTCAAAAAAAAAAAAAACTCAAGTCTCATGCCTTTACTTTTGGAATTAGAATTTTAGTGGCGACAGAAAATAGAATCACCGTGTGGCTTTTGAATCCCCAGAGAAGAGGAAAATAACAAAAAAGAGAGTCAATAGACTAAAAATATATTTTTTTCTCATAAATATTGATGGGAGAATTGTTGGTATACTGATTGAAATATTCGAATTAGATTGCCTATTTTTCCATGAAACAATGAAATTTCCTAGTTTTCCATTTTGATATTGATTTGTGGGTGCCAAATCTAGGGGTGCAAACGGATCGGATATTATCCGACCGTATTCGAAAATTTTGAATACGATACGGATATCCGAATATCCGTACAGATATGAATACGGATATGATTTTTAATTTTAATTATCCGTATCCGAATAGTAGATATATAATATATAGTTTAATATATATTATATATTGAAAATTTTATGTTATTCACTGTTATAAAAAGTGGATATCCGTATCCGTTTAATATCCGATTCATATTCATATCCATCTAATATCCGATCCGTATCCGTATCCAAAAAATAAAAACAGATACGAATATGATTTTATTACTATCCAATACGTATCCGATCCATTTGCACCCCTCTCGGAGATGCATAACCCAGTCAAATCGTTAAAGTGCTCTCAGAAGATCTCAAATGTTCCTTTGTTTTTTTCTTTTACTTGTAACATAAAAATTGTGCTGCACCGCAATTAATTCTGTAACTTTCACTTTCAACTTTGAAAATCTAAGTATATTATCCATTCCGGTATCATTAGGTTATGCTTCTGATTTTATATGAAATAAGATGAATGAAGAAAAAAAAAAAAAAAAAAGGAAGAGGAGAGAGAAAAATGTTAAATATGCACTGAATTTTAGTTTCAAATTATGATCGAAGGTGAATAAAGAAAAATATAAGATATTACTATTTGTTTCTGTGAAGAAGAAGAACAGAGGAAGAGAGTAAGAGACAACTCAAATTAATTTCATTAAACTTAATTTTTTTTTTTTCTTACAAAAAGTCTATATACATGCAATAACATAAACATATATAATTCAATGGATCTGAATAACAATTTTTTTAAAAAAATTTCCAATCTAGAGGATAATAAACTTAATTACACCCTTTACTTTTTTTTTTTTGCTTGATTACACCCTTTATTCATTCTTTCTTCTTTCTATGACTCAGGAGCAGACCATACCGGTCAATATTGGTGTGTTTTATAAACCTTATCTAGTACAGTTGGTTTTTCATATTGTGAAACACGTAGATTAAAAATCGAACTTAGTAGAATTTATGAAAAGAAAGAATAAAAAACATCTGAGAAAGGGGAGGTAGCACAGTTGGTTAGGAAAAAGTTCTAGGATTGTTGTACTCAAAGATCGAGAGTTCGATTTCCCCTCACGACTTCACAGTCTCTGCGAAGGTTTCAAAAAAAAAAGAATAAAAAACACCTTCACCTTTTCTTTTGAAAAAGGTAAACAATGCAGAAAATTCAATTGAATTTAATCAGCAGTAAAATTTCAAAGGATCCTAGATAGAACTGATCGTTTATAATTATTACTAATTTCCTTTTGCCCCATTACTTTGCTCGCTAAAAGTCATTATGCCATGAGATCAGACGGTGCACATTAATTGATACAAAACCTGATGAACAAGAGCGGAGGCTGACTTTCGAATTATATGGTCAAATACATAGGAGTAAATCCTATAAAATTTTTGTATATTTTACAGTACTATAAAATTTTACTCCAAATTATATTGAAAATCATATATACATACAATTTTTAAAAATAATAAAGTTCAATTGATTCTCATACCATCTATTTACAAAAAAAAAAATTAGGGTCAATTACCCTTCACTTACATCTGCTCCTGCTGACGAATAAAACATAGATTATGTGATAGTAGTCATAAAATTTTAAAAATATATGAAAATATATTTTTTTATGTATATAAATTGAGGGAAATTTAAAGACAAACACGATTTGAATAATTGTAATCAGTTAGCAATTAAATTGGCTAGGACCAAACACTTAGAAACCAAAATTTAAAGTTTTTTTAGTAATGATTGCAAGATATCTAGCTATTTAATATTCACAAGACATCTTTTGTTCAAATTTCGAATCTACAACCTTTAATGTAAATGATGTATGTTTTGCTACTAAATCAAATGTTCTCAAAATTTCAAGTTTTTAGCGCATACATTTGTATTTGGTAAAAAAAATGTGAAATTACCAAAAATACATAACGTCCTTGTTACGAAATCCCGAAATTTTTATTAATATACAAAAGAAATAATAAATTTAACAATCTATACAATTTATTTATGAAATTCACAATCTATCCAAACTGATGACCATGTCATCGGTTTCAAAAGCTAGAACCGATGACACTGTCATCGGTTTCAGAAAGCTAGAACCGATGACAGTGCTATCGGTTTAAGCCATGCACGATTTTTGATGCGTTCTGCACACTCTTTGAAATAACAAACAACTCAGATTAAAATACTGTTTGTAATTATTACAGATTCAACGAATGACTCAATTTTGTAATGATTACATATTAAAATAATAATAAATTATAATATTTTAATCCAAATTTAATTTAAAATAATTTATTTGTTTATTTAATTAGAAAATGTTATAATTTATTTATTTATTTTTATTAAAATATTAGAATATATTTTTATATTTTTTTAAATTAGACAGAATACCATATAATTTAATTTATTATAAAGACAAACAAATAATCCGGATCAATATTTTTCAGATTGGATTTTTCATGGCTGTAAGAAAAATTAAAATATTTCTTTGTGTATTATTAGAAAAAAATAAAAATATTTTGAATCTGAATTATTGATTCCGGTTCAAAAGTCACTTCTAAGTAAATACATAAAATATTATTGTCTTTTTATTTTTGAAAAAATAAAACTTTAACAAAAATTTGCGCAGGAAGTCACTGTCTGTAATAATTACAAACAGTATTTTAAATAAATTGGTTCTAGCTTTTTGAAAGACACTGTCATCGGTTCTAGCTTTCTGAAACCGATGACACAGTAATAATTTGTATAGATTGTGAATTAATAATTTGTGCAGAAAGACACTATCATCGGTTCTAGCTTTCTGAAACCGATGACACAGTAATAATTTGTATAGCTGTCTGTAATAATTTGCGCAGAAAGACACTGTCATCGGTTTTAGCTTTCTGAAACCGATGACACAGTAATCGGTTTGGACAGATTGTGAATTTCATAAATAAATTGTATAGATTGTTAAATTTATTATTTCTTTTGTATATTAATAAAAATTTCGGTACGAAATCAGTACAATATAAAAGAATTATATTCTTTATAATTTTACAAAGAGACAATGTCACAAGACATGAGATTGCAATATGTTCAGCATATAGATTTAGAGCCTGGGAAGTGTCAATCAGGAATCATAATATGTAAAATAAAATAATTATAGGAGTCGGAAATTGGATTTAGTCAATTGTATCTGTTTTTGTTGGGTAAGTTTAAACTTCAACCAACCCGTTGATTGGGATTATTATTATGAATTTATCTTTAAAAGTCTTTTCTCCAACACAACCAATGAGATTCTTTTTAAGTTTAATTTTTTTCATGATTCTAAGTCTATGGTAGTTGATTAAATATAAATCGCTTATATGATAATTTATTCAAGCTTTTGGCAGTAACGTGGGTAACTTCTGTATTTAATTGTTGTTTATTTTTTATTAGGTAGACATGAGTAGAGTAGGAAAAATAGCATAGCAGAACCTCAAAACAGTACGGTTACGGTACGTGTGACTGTTATGTGTTGTAATTATACTTTAAAAATTTGGCACGATACGTCATGCGAAAGGTCTAGTTATAGGATGGCACGGCACGTGAGTCACATGTAATTATGACCGCTAAATTTTGGGTAGCGTGCCTCTCAGATTTGGGCTAAACTGTGCTTTTCACGTGCAGGTTCGTGTATGATCTCCGAAATCTCGAACACGAAATCTATGCTGTGTATTATGTAGCGAGTTATAATCGCATTTTTTTCTGGTAAGACTACCTTTGTCTGACTCTTTTTTAAATAAAAATTACGAGTTAGTTAATATTTTTATGGTCCTTTCTGGTTTCTAAACAAAAAAGTTCCATGCTTATTATAAGTTGACTACAAGAAAATAAGTTATTTCTAACTAGAGGCTGGTCTAAAGCCATTCAAAAGGTGGCTAAGCCACTACCTATAATTTTAAAATTTTAGTTATGTATATTAATTTTTTTTTAATTTTAAAATACAAAATTATGTTGTCATTCGTTATATTATAATTATTCCTCTTAATAAGAGACATCTCACGTCGAGACTTTGCCCCTTTATATATTAGATATTTTTTTTTAAATTATGTAAAGTCGACAATAACACTTTTCAAACTTCACTCTGTGTATACGTATTTTGTTTTGTTTAGTGAAATTTTGAACAACAAAATGAGAATTTAGACAAAGTATATAGAAATCACAACAGAAAAGAAAAAGAAATATTTAATATATATATATATATATATTATCAGTCTTACAAAAATGATAACATGCCATCTCTTCTTATAATACAACATACATATAATAATAAATTTAAAGAAATTAAATGGACAACTTAAGAACAACAGTACATAACTAATTTAGAAATTCTAACAAACTCTTAAAAAACTCTAACATAATTAAACAATTTAGAGAATCTAAATAGACAAACTTAGAAATTAGTAACAAAATAAAAGGTAACATAAATAATATAATTAATCATCATAGGAAATGATGAACTAAGGGGCTGGTTGATCTTGAAGATTAAAGAACAACTAAACTGTTAAGATTTAGAGTATAAATTATGCCTCTGTCAGTACGGACCTTAATTACATGAAATTCCTTCAATATTATTAATTAGTCCAACAACAATCAGTACACACTATTATCATGTCAAATAAAATTGCAAAGAGCTCTTGGCCAAAGTCATTTATTCATTTCTTATTTAGGCAAATAAATAGTGATAGCTGTCATTAATTAGATCTGATATATACAAAGATCATGTGTTTCATATCCAATTAATGTGCTTTTTAAAATCATATTATGTATTGCAGAAAATAAGACGCCTATTGAATGTGGATGTTATGAGTTTGTCATGATATAAATACTAATTCATCTACCATTTAAAGCAGATCACATGCATGTTAGTTTTTTTTTATGGGTACGCATTATTTTGTCAAATATTAATTTCACATAAATTTAAATCTGTACAAAACTGACATTTATGATAGCATATATTCGTAAGCGTGTCAGAGAACACACAATATGCTGCCAACAATTGGTATACAACAAAAGCTTCAACTAGTCCTATCTCCCCCTCTACAAAAACTTGCTTAACATGAAGTTCTATTTTCGTAATTTATTTTGAAAAGGGAAATAATCAGCCAAAGAAATTCATGGAAGGCACAGGACAAGCAGGAGAATTCAAATATTTCTACATTTCACGCTTTCATCACACTTTCATTGTTTAATTTTTTTTAATAACAATATTATGAATTCATATAATAAAATAAAACCATTATATAGATATACTTTCTTTACATCATCTAAAAAGTTATGACATGTCGATTTTTCTCTACTTGTTTAACTAAGCCAATTATATTCATCGGATCTTTCACCACATTTTAGGTGTGCCTAATTCCTAACATCTCCATATAATTTTGGAGCTCAACATAAGGAAATTTTTCATAATTGACTTTTAAATCGGATCATTTTATTCATATATATATGCTAGGATATTTATTGTTACACACATTTATGTATTAATAAATCTGCCTATATAAATATTGACATTATCTTTTGTGTGGAAAATTGTAGTGCCAAATTCAGTGCAGCTGTGTGATTCTGTGAAGAAACCTTGTATAAAATACTTTTTTATTTTTATTTTTATTTTTAGGTGAGTATACAATACTATATCACGTGGCAGTTGAATATTTTGAAAATGGAACCGAATCCTCTGCTTCTCAGGGAGCATAATTTTCCTGCCTCTGAGTCGCTGACATGTGGACCCGTAGCAAAACTAAAATCAATATTTAAATGCTTAAATCTGTCTGAACTCACGTGTCATCCGTACTGGAGACAGGTGATCTCCTTCCTTTAAAAATATGTATATATTAAGAGAATTTGTACTAAGTTATTAACACATGCAATTTCAAAGTGTGTAAGCCATTGGTTGTCTGCAGACTTACAGCTAGCTATGACCACTCCCCATCTACTTGCTATTTCCATGTATAAATTAAGAATCCTTCCTTGTAGTTACCCATGATTCCATGAACTCTGTTAGCACTTCTGAATTATTCAATATTTATTTTAATCGGGAATGATGTTGCATATGGTAATATGCATATTACGAATCAATCCGTGTTATAATTTTTTACTTTTATTTTTAAAGTTCAATCAATCAATTCGAGTTGTTAAGTATAATCTTCATATGAAAATCTACTTGTAGACTAAATTTTATATTTTTTTTTAACTTCTATTATTTTTTCTAAATGGATAGAAAATCACTTGATCTAAAAATTCAGAACCATTCGGAATAGTAATTTAAAAAAATATATAGAATTTGATCTCCAAATATATTTTAATGTGTATCATATTAAACTTATTGTTTGAATTTTGAAAACGTATATTTAAGAGGAAAGGCCAGCAGTACCATAACCCACATTTTTATGCATTATATTTGTTCAAAACAGATCATGTCAACTTTCCGCACCTACCATTAACTAAATTAGGTGCTAGCGGAAGTGGTCAACTGTAGAAGATTATTATTATTATTTTAGCATTTTTTTTTTTATGAAGCTCTGCTCAACGGGTTGAAAAATACAATAGTTACATGAATATTTATCAAAGAAGCGGTTTGTAAAAATTGACGGTCAATTTACAAGATGTTAATTGCATTTCATGAAACATAAACCACATGCAGCATGGAAACATCTAACAATCTGGGTGCATACTAGAGGATCCAAAGTTTTAATGAAATATTATACTTTGTTTCTCAGATATGAATCGGGTGGAAGTATTTTTATACCTGTATTTGAAAATATATATGAGGAAGGATCCACTTACAACATTTGTAAGTTACAATATTTTATAATAATTCAGTTTTGTAATTTTCAGAATCCAAATAGTCAATTCAAACCGTTCAATTTGATCTTTTATATTAAAATGTGCTTGGAGATCAAATTATATATATATATATATATATATTTATATATATATATATATATATATATATATATATATATATATATATATATATATATATTTTTTTTACTATTTATTAAGTATTTTACAAAATTATTGTTTTTAAATGGTTCAGAATTGTCTAAAAACAATATTTTAGTAAAATACTTTTACTAAATAGTAAAATTTTAAAAAATATAAAATTTGATCTCCAAGAATATTTTAATATAGAGATCATGTTGAACGGTATGAATCTACTGTTTGGACTTTTAAAATTGCAAACCAAAATTGTAAAATATTGTAACTTACAAATGTTGTAGGGTGGGAGTTTTGTCCAAACGGCTTTGGACAAAGTCTCATTCAAAATCATATCTAAAACGTCCAATCTGCATTAAAATTCGTACATACATTTAGATTCGAATAGCATTTTAATTTATTAAGTTTTAAATATATTTGCACAAATCTTAATACAAATCAGACGTTTAAACTTGATTTTAATTGATCCAAAGCTCTTTGGACAAAAACCAATCATCCTTCTCTCTCTTTATACATAGTAATATAGAGCGAGTAACTTTGGCAGCCACTGTTAAGATATAAAAACAAAACAAAACAGAGAGAGTTGATGTGACGAAATTGTATAATTATCAATCCTAAATTATTGTTTGCGATCGACTGTTTTGCAATTGTGAAAAAAGATAACTAATTTCAATTGTGATAATTTGAAGTTTAATAATATTATCAATCAGAGAGTTTAATAATTTCTTATTTTACAGTTGTTAGTAAGAAATGGTCTTTACGCATACTCATTCAATAAATTAATAAATAAAAATCTTATTGTTATTCTCTTTTCGAATAGTACCGTTCAGGTAAAAAGATAAAATCATGTCATTCTCTGGCTCCCAATACTTCTATTTTTGCTAGGTGTAAGGTGTTTCTCCTTTTCCTCAAGAACTAATTTTAAGAACTAATTTCAAGTATATAATATTAGCAATTGTATAATTATCAATCCTGAAATTATTTTTTGTGATTTTAATAAAAGTGAAAGAACAAGAAAATAAACATAATTCTAAAATTGATGTGACAAAAATTGTTAAACTACTGATGTAGCAAATAAATTTAACCTTAACAATTATAAATAGTTAGACAATTTTCCTCTTGAAACTCCAAAATTAACAATAAAAGTAACTTTGCCATCCAACTTTTTTATGGGACCGAATTCTCTGCCCTCCAGAGAAACAGGATTCTCATGTCTTTAAGTCACTGACACGTGAGCTCACATCAAAACTAAAAATCAATATTTAAATTTATAAATCCTTCTGGATCCACATATCAGTCTCATTGGAGTAAGAAAATCCTGCCCCTCGGGGGCAGGTGACCTCTTTCCCTTTTTTATAACCTGAAGTCCTGAACGCTAGCTACACAGGTATGGGGCACTTTTGGGAATATGATACAATAACTCAGAATTAATTTCCTTGCAGGTCTCAAAATGGAGATTCCCTATATAGTTCTCTTCATTTCTACGTTGACATTGAGATCATTAATTTAATTAACTGTACATGTCTATATTTTATATATCCACAAATTATATATTAAAAAAAATCCACGTGAACTGTACATGCATCTTCCAAACTCTCAATTTCTCATCTACTATTCCTCTGTTTCTCCCACTCAAATATGCAATCAGGAGAGTTTCTGGAATCTGATATGCAACAAATCCGAAATAGTCTTAAATTTTTAAAGTGAAATAAATGCCAATTTGCTAATTTAACAAAAGAGGTGCACCGTTCAAATGGGATTTTCTAAATACAAAGACGAATCTAAGACTGTATACCAATGAGATAGACAATTAATATTTGGTGAAATAGAATAGAGAAGAAAAAGATCATTATAAATCAACATCATTGAAACATCTTTAACTATTTCAGTCACTGCAAATTCTGAAATTTCGCTTAATAATTGCAAATCTTAATTAGGATTTATTATAGATTGATTTAGTCAAACCTAATCATCTGTCTGTCTCGATCATTATTTCCTATTATATATATCTATGATCTATCATTTCTGGCAGCAACGCTCTCTAAATAAATAAAAGGGAGTTTGGTTTAGCCAAAAGGTATCCAGTGCAGTTCTCTTTACCTTCTCTAAGGCCTGTAGCCTCCCTTAGTCAACCTCTCCATTGAAAACACCTTCCCCTGTTTTTTCTCCTCTCTCACATTGTTGCTATCCAATAAAAGTTGAAGACTTGAAACAATTAGCCATGAGCAATCTAAAGGTTCCAAGAATTCTTTGCATGCTCCACCAAGTTTATGACAGAGGTTAATCTCTCATCTCTAATTTAACTTCCCTTGAAATATCTTCTCCTTGTTTAGTGGAAAGCAAATATAGGTTTCGATAACCTTTTTCTTTGTCCTTTTACCTTGAAAACCAAGGGATACTTACTTCTTAAAAGGTATTTGTTGTGTTGTAACCAAATTGCTTTGTCAACTCTCTTCATATCTTCTCAATCCGACATTGCACAACATAATAACACCAAATTCTGATTGATGGGGCGAATGGAGGAAGACAAGAAAGAGAGAGAAAAGGGACTTAAGAAGCTCCTCGTGAGATCCTTAAGGAAGTGTTATTCCTTTGGTAGCCGGTCACCAAAAGGCGATAATAGCCACAACCATCTTCCTCCAACCGGATGCTTCTCGGTGTATGTGGGGCCCGAAAAGGAGCGCTTCATTATCCGCACTTCACACCTCAACCACCCACTCTTTCGAACACTGCTCGATGAGGCAGAGTCTGCGTATGGATATGCCGCAACGGGCCCACTTGTTTTACCATGTGATGTTGAGTCATTCCTCGATACTCTGT
This sequence comes from Carex arenaria, assembly GCA_964058825.1. Taxonomy (NCBI): domain Eukaryota; kingdom Viridiplantae; phylum Streptophyta; class Magnoliopsida; order Poales; family Cyperaceae; genus Carex; species Carex arenaria. Next base: position 54,359 of record CAXKVW010001366.1, on the reverse strand, counting down.
GGGAGATGGAGGAGGAGTCGGTGGTTGAGAGATCGCCGATTTGTGGCCTTCCGAGCGGAGGGAGGACCGGTATGTACCAGCTTTTGAGCCCTGCAAAAACAGATATTCGAGGTCGGAATCCATTAGCCAAGAAGAATAGAAGTATGAGTTTCCCTCCCTTTTCACCATTACGATGAAGGTGATGTGGAACTTAATTATTATCTAGTAAAATTGTATGTCAAATGGTGTTTCTAAAATATCAAGGAATTCTCTTCCCCAACGAATTTCAAAGAAAATGATGAAATATATGTAATAGAAGAATAGTATCTATTTTGCACAAGCCAAGCCATACATGATATGGATTATAATTTGCATTATTGATGAAATACAGCAGATGAACTAAAGTGGTGTTTTAAGTGAGGAATTACAGTGAGAATTGCTGGAAATTTTAGAGGACCATTTGTGTATAGGTCTTTATTTTCTTCATGTAAGGATATGTGATTTAGGGGCACCACAAAATCAGAGGTGCATATATGAGAGTGGGTTTATGATTTTACTATGTTCCCACTCTATTTGTATATTACTTACAGCATAAATCTATATGTTGCAACTATATTATAAATGTTTTTCTAATGAATACAATTTATTATTGTGTAATCCAGTGCTGACTGCTGTAGCCTGTAGATCGGTAGATGAGTTCTCAAAGCATCTCGTGGGTTTTGTATCATTAAACCTCTCCCCAAGAGTTAAAAATTTTGTATTCGTTTTTTTCTATTCAAAAAAATGGGGCCTCATATTCTAAGAAGAAGAGTTTTTGTTGTTTGGAACTCTTTTTTGGATAACTTTATTCTATGATTTATAATGAAATCGGTGGATCTCTCTGCTTTCTTCCAAAAAAATAAAATGGGCCTCGTAGGTCAGCAAAGGCCTTGAATTTTAGAAAGATGTGGCTACTCGCAAATTTGTGCTAGACGTCCACCACAGACGTATGAACACGTATCCTCTGCATTAACTTAAAAAGAAATCTTTTGAGTTAATGTATCTCACAAAATATGAAAGGATCGCGAATAAATTCAGGCTGAGTTGAGTACGCCGCATCTGCCATTTTTTTCTTCAATAATAAGCTAGACAACCACCCTCTTTCAGCTAGAGGGCATCTACTAACACAAGGGCATTATGGGCTGAACCCTCCCAACCAGCTAGGGCATAGATAAATCTAACCATTAAGCAACAAGCACAAATATAACATTTTACAAGTAGGCTAAACTATATAATAAAAACTTTAAAATAAATAAATTTCATCTATTCAAGGAAATCTTTTCATGAATTATTGATAAACTTCTCTTATTTTCTAAGAAACAGAGTCAGCTAAAAGCCCTCTACTTTATGGTGGGCTGGGATGATGTATTTGGTCTTGGCCTGTAGGAATGTCACGATAATCATTGGATTGATCTGCATAAGAGTTGGTCATCTCTAGAGGTGGACTTGGATTATGTATCGGATTTGGACCTCCAAGAACTAAACGATATGTATTAAAATCATTGGATTGGTCTGCGTAAGAGCTGGTTATCTCAAGAGGCAGACTAGACTTTGTAAATTAATGCTTGTTATGTCTTACAAATCTTGCTTAGTTACATAAAAGTAATTTATAAACTTCTTTTTAAATATTGTTTTTCTATATGGTGCTAGACTTTTGGAGATGAATCCACATGCATGAGACCTAACCATGACGTATGTCTGTCTAGAATTATTTAGTTACTTTTTACTACACTTAACAAAGAGAAAGCAGAAGAAAGAGAAAAAAAAAACATAGAATAAAATATAAAATAATTAGAGTGAGACTGTGGTATTATGCATAGCACATATTGGCCCATACTATGGACTCAAATATTTGATTTGAAAGTTCTAACGATCGATCCAAATCATTCAACATGGTCTAAATATGAATATGTACTTGTAAACTAAATTTTATATTTTTTTTAGAATTTTTTACTATTTTTTTAGATGGGTAAACAATCACTTGATTTGAAAATTATGTATCATCCAAAAACAGTGATTTTCTACCATCTAATAAAATAGTAAACAAATTTTAAAAAAATATAAAATTTAGTTTACAAGTACATATTCATATGAAGACCATATTAAATGAATTGGATCGACTATTAAGATTTTAAAAACATAAATATTGATCCATAGTATGAACCAATCCGTGCTATGCATATTACCATAGCCTCACTCAAATAATTATGCAAAATATAAGCGCAAAACATGGACAAAATCTTCAATTCAATGTTAGCACCAAGAGAAGTCTAACCGATTATTATTTACTCATCCATCAGCAAATCAATACACTCCAAATTAATCTATTACAAGGAAATCTTTTCATGAATTATTGATAAACTTCTCTTATTTTCTAAGAAACAGAGTCAGCTAAAAGCCCTCTACTTTATGGTGGGCTGGGCTGGGCTGATGTATCTGGTCTTGGCCTGTAGGAATGTCAAGATAATCATTGGATTGATCTGCATAAGAGTTTGTCATCTCGAGAGGTGGACTTGGATTATGTATCGGATTTGGACCTCCAGGAACTAAACGATATGTATTAAAATTATTAGACTGGTCTGTGTAAGAGCTGGTTATCTCAAGAGGTGGGCTAGGATTATGTATCGGGTTTGGACCCACAGGAATTTGACGGTAGATTTGAAAATCATTGGATTGGTCTTCAGAAGAGCTGGTTATCACGAGAGGTGGGCTAGGATTATGTATCGGGTTTGGACCTCCAGGAACTAAACGGTAGGTGTGAAAATCATTCGATTGGCCTGCATAAGAGCTGGTTATCTCGATAGGTGGGCTAGGATTATGTATCGGATTTGGACCTCCAGGAACTAAACGGTAGGTGTGAAAATCATTATATTGGTTTGCATAAGAACTAGCTATCTCTAGAGGTGGGCTAGGATTATGTATCGGATTTGGACCCGTAGGAACTTGATTGTAGATTCGAAAATTATTGGATTGGTCTTCAGAAGAGCTGGTTACTTGGGGAGGAAGGCTATTATCATCGGGGTTTGGACCCATAGGAACCAGACGATAGGATCGAAAATCATTGTTCTCATGAGGTGGGCTAGGATTATGTATCGGATTTGAACCCGAAGGAATTTCATGGTAAGTTCCAAAATCATTGATATGTGGAGAGGTAAATCTTATGCATAATGCACCTTCAAATAAAACAACTAACACTAAGAGGAGCGGTAAGACTGAATTAAAAACCATTGCAATTCTCTTTTTCTGGTGATAATTTTTTTGTTGAGAATAAAATGAGAGCGATCAGGTTGTCTTATATAGGGATATATACACATAGGGTCAGAGCAGCATAATAAGCAATCCATGCGTATTAATTAATAAATATATAGTAAATGAATTTATAGCCTTGCCAGAGTATCTTACTAAATCTTTAATATATTTCGGGAGAACATTCATTGTTTGTTTATGAAAATGACTTAAACCTGTATCTTTTTCGAATTACCTTACTATATCTTATTTTATTTTAGAGAGAATTAATTATATATATTTAAATCATGTACAAGAACCAAATAAATAGTGGTTTTCTGACATCAAATTCAAGCTGGTTGCCCAGTGATTACCAAATATGTGAATGATCTATGCCCGTTCTCATATGAAACTATGGTTTGTTCTTCTTCAGCTAATAATAATTGGGTTATTTGATAAGCAATGCCGATAATTTTTGGAATCCAAACCCATCGGTGCTTCCATATCCGTTGTGCTTGAAGGTAATCACATCACATTTGATTTGGATTGTTGGTTATGTATTATAGAATTCTCAACAGATGTAAATTACAAATCTCCAAGTGTAACTTACTAAACTTTGCAAACTAGGATGTTCACACCAATAAAAAAAATGAAAGAATGAAATCAGCATGCATTGATAAGTGCGAACCAAACTTGTATACAAAAATGCTAACTATGTATTTAATTCCATATAATATCTATTGTATTAGCAAATGTTATTGTAATTCGGTTAGCAGTAGTGATTAGTAAAAACTAATTAAAAGTTTCACAAGTTTATTACTGTTAGGACTAAAATGAATTGTTTGAGAACTGATAAGGAATTGTTTGATCATACGGAATTCTATAATGATATTGTAATTAAACTGATAGCAAATGTTATTGTAATTCCTTTCATTTTGTAACTGATAAGGAATTGTTTGATCATACGCATTCTTGTTTGTGAACTACTATTGCCCGTTCATTTGGAGCATTAAAGAACCAGTTCGAAATTCTTACTTGGCGACCTTTTTTTTCCCATGGCCTAAACAAGTGGACATTGTTCTCACTTGTTGGCTTGTTGCGTGATTCATAATTTTCATAATCGAGCGCATGAATTGGCAATTTATGTACCAACTATTCAACAAGTCGCTTCTATTCAAGAAAATTAGAAACCTTTTAATATAATTATTTTTTTGTGGTCAGCGGCAAAGCGCCAACAAATATATTAATTAAAAAAAGATTTATTCACAAAAAAAAACTACAATAAAATAAAAATAAATATAAACTATAACCTAAAAAGGAAAGTTAAATGCCAACGTGAAAATAAAAAAGGAAGTAATTAAAACAAGAGAACTTTTACATCTTTACCACCATGATCATAAGGCACTGGTACCTGATTGGCACTGGTTACCAGTTGAGTTTAGGTTGTAGTATCTCTATCTGAAAACGCTGATCTGGTCTGTACCAGTAAGACTGTTACCGAACTGGTGTTCTAAGAACAATTACCAGTTGGCTTTGTGACGACTGACCGTACCAGAACGCTGGTACCAAATTGGTGCTCTAAGAACCAATTCCAGTCTACCAGAAAACACTGGTCCGTCCCAGAAAACTGATGTAGTCCGTACCAGTTACCAGTTGGCTTTGTATCCTTCTTCTTTTTACTGCTGCTCTAAGAATCAGCTGACATGCTCATTTTTATTTCTTCTTTAATTCTCTGCACTTTTTCTATTTTGTCAGTAAATATTCTTCGACATCTTTCTCGCCATATTACGAAGCTTTTTTTTTTTTTTGAGTAAAGTTGGAGATCAAGCCACCCAACTATTTAATACCCTCGTTATTATAACAAATGATTTCCCCCATCTGAGTTTCGAACCCATGACCTCTCACTAGAGACCATGTGCCTTTGCCACTAGACCAAAGGCTGGGTCTTCATATTACGAAGCTTATTACTGTTTGTAGTTTGAGCACTTACTGATGTGGAGATCAAGTGATTGCTTGCCAGTATTCTTTCATCATCACTAACTGGCACCTAGGTAAGTTGACTTATGTTTGTAAGTCATTTTGAATTCGTATCATGAAGGCAGAAGAAAGAGAAGTCTTACTTCTTACTACACTTAACAGAGTGAAAGCAGAAGAGAGAGAAAAAAGCATAGAATAGAATATAAAATAATTATGCAAAACATAGACAAAATCTTCGATTCACTATTAGCACTGAGAGAAGTCTAACCGATTATTATTTTATTCATCCATCAGCAAATCAATACACTGCAAATTAAACTATTACGAGGAAAATATTTCCATGTATTAGTAACACTTCTTTTATTTCTGTGAAACAGAATTAGCTAAAAGCCCTCTACTTATGGTGGGCTGGGATGATGTATTTGGTCTGGGCCTGTAGGAACGTCACGATAGTCGTTGGATTGATCCGCATAAGAGTTAGCCATCTTGAGAGGTGGACTAGGATCATGTATCGGGCTTGGACCTGAAGGAGGAATGTCTGAATGGTAGATATGAAAGTCATTAGATTGTTCTGCATAAGAGCTAGTCCTCTTGAGAGGTGGACTAGGATCATGTGTCAGGCTTGGACCTAAAGGAGGAACGTCTGAACAGTAGACATGAAAATCATTAGATTGGCCTGCATAAGAGCTGGTCATCCCGAGAGGTGGGCTAGGATCTTGTATCGGGCTTGGACCTGAAGGAGGAATGTCTGAACGGTAGATATGAAAATCATTAGATTGGCCTGCATAAGAGCTGGTCATCCCGAGATCATTAGATTGGCCTGCATAAGAGCTGGTCATCCCGAGAGATGGGCTAGGATCATGTATCGGGCTTGGACCTGAAGGAGGAATGTCTGAACGGTAGATATGAAAATCATTAGATTGGCCTGCATAAGAGTTGGTCATCCCGAGAGGTGGGCTAGGATCATGTATCGGGCTTGGACCTGAAGGAGGAATGTCTGAACGGTAGATATGAAAATCACTAGATTGGCCTGCATAAGAGCTGGTCATCCCGAGAGGTGGGCTAGGATCATGTATCGGGCTTGGACCTAAAGGAGGAATGTCTGAACGGTAGATATGAAAATCATTAGATTGGCCTGCATAAGAGCTGGTCATCCCGAGAGGTGGGCTAGGATCATGTATAGGGCTTGGCCCTCAAGGAGGAATATCTGAACGGTAGATATGAAAATCATTAGATTGGTCTACATAAGAGCTAGTCATCTCCAGAGGTGGGCTAGGATTATGTATCGGATTTGAACCCAAAAGAACTTCATGGTAAGTTTCGAAATCGTTGATATGTGGAGAAGTAAATCTTATGCATAATGCACCTTCAAATGAAACAACTAACACTAAGAGGAGCAATAAGACTGAAGTAAAAAACCATTGCGATTCTCTTTTTTCTGGTGATAAATATTTTGTTGAGAAAATGATAGTCTGGTTGTCTTATATAGGGATACACATAGGGTCGTCAGAGCAGCATAATTAATATTCAATCCATGCGTATTAACTAGTAATTAATAAAATATTTCGTAAATGAATTTATATCTTTGCCAGAGTATCTTACTATATTTTTAAAATGACTTAAATTTGTTACGAAAATGACTTAAATTTGTATCTTTTTCGAATTATCCTGCTATTTTTTTTTTGAAAAAGTGGAATTTCCACCTGTTTCATTACGAAACAATGTTTATACAAAACTTACTAAACCGTGCATAGCACCCAAAATTTACTTATTCTAAACTAAAGAGAGACAAATAACCAACTAGCAACAATAGCAAAATTGCATAGCACAAAGCAAAGAAGAGAAAAATCAATCACTAATATCCACCAAAGCCCAATCAGGAGACGACAAACCAGCAGACTCCTCAATGGCTTCGGAGAACTCTCTATCAGACACGGCGAACCCAAGTGTAGGGGCCCCGTCTGTACCCTGTGAATCCGAATCCGATAGAACAATCAATGGGCCTAAATGAGTTAAAGGAGAAACATCGAAAGGCATAATCAATGATAATTTAAAATATGAGTTATCTAAACGGGATTTACACCAAAAAGAAGTTAAAGCAATTATGGAAGATGCTACCGAACTGATAGGAGGTATTGGTGCATTCTGAAAACAAATCTTATTTCTGGTTAACCAAATAACCCATAAAGTGGCAGCCCTTATTAACTCAACTAATAAGGAATCCTTTAGAGGAATCAAATAATCAAAATGCCAAAGGTCCGAGATTTGAGTACAATTAAAAATGAAATTGTTATGATTACCGATTCAAGACCATAAGGTTGAGATAAAAGGACAAGTAATAAAAAGGTAGTCTACATTCTCAGGGGCACCACAAAATACACAATCCACATTACCCTGCCAACTTCGGGTACGTAAATTACATTTGGTAAGAATTTTATCCTGTCTAAGTAACCAAACAAAAACTTTAATCTTAAAGGGAATGTTGGTCTTCCAAAGGTTATGGTAGATAGTGTTAGTAAAACCACTAAATAAAAGCCAAATAAATAGTGGTTTTCTGACATTAATTATATATATTTAAATCATGAACAAGAACCAAATAAATAGTGGTTTTCTGACATCAAATTCAAGCTGGTTGCCCAGTGGTTACCAAATGTGGGAATGATCTGTGCCCGTTACCATGTGAAACTATTGTTTGTACGTTCTTCTTCAGCTAATTCCAATTGGGTTATTGGATAAGTAATACCCGATAACTTTTGGAATTCAAACCCTTAAGTTAAGTGTCGGTGCTTCCATATTTGTTGTGCTTGAAGGTAATCACATCATATTTGATTTGGATTGTTGGATATGTATTCTAGAATGCTTTACAGATGTAAACTACAAATCTACAAGTGTAACCTACTAAACTTTACAGAGATTGAGGTAATATAAATGGTCTATAGATTTTAAATTTATATAAGAAAGTTTTATATAAAGAAAAATTGGAGAGGTTTCGGAAATTTTAATTATATATGTTGCAATTATACTTAATTTCTATAATGTTGACAAGAAACACTTGTGTTGAAAATTTTGGCATAACGAGAAACATGTATACCTGAAAATATAATATTTTCCAGTAATGCATTTTAGAATAGAGATTTGCAGAAGAAATAATGTTGAAATAAAACGCACTAAAATGACCCTCGGGTCTGGGCCTATTGGGCCGGTTTGTTTCAAATTAAAATTGTGGGGAAACCAAAAGAATTACAAATTCTTCAACTGCCTGACTGTATATCTGAAATGATATGATCATATGGTGCATTTAACTTAAAATGCTTAATTAATGCCCGCTTGTTATTATTTTTTTTCAACTTCAGTTAGGCTTTAGTGTTATTGTTTTCCAATTTTGTTTTCTCTTAGTTGTAATCACCAGCCACCAATGTTCATCATTTCATACAAATTGTCCTTTCAATTTGAAGTCATTAGCATTATTTTAAGGAATATAATTAAAAGAATATATGATTAAAATAGAAAGAAAAGAAAAGGTAAATGACATTTTTATAATAAAAGGTGGAAATTCCTTGTGTCAATTAATGCGACATTTTTTTTTTTTGATGGTTAGTGGAAATTCAATTAATGCGACATATTAGATGCAATGGAAATTCCCAGCTCACTATGTTGTTTTCCATATGATTTTACCTTTGGAAATTATGCCCGTGCAATAAGGACATGTTATAGGTTGATTCTAATTGTTTTTAATGAATATAAAGATTACAAGATTTTCTTAATTAAGTACAATTATGAAATTCGATACAAAAAATAGAGCTTCCTTTTTGTTTTAGCATTATTTTAAATAGGAATTAATTTGATTTATATTATCTGATCTAATTAAATAAATAAAGTTATAATCATTACCAATACAACCTCGTCATTCTTTAATATTATAGATAACATCTTAGTTGCATAATACAAAATAGAAAGCATCTTGGACTCATTAACTTTTTGATACATACAATCAAGAAGAATACAGCTTGAGAAAGCCGAATAACTTCCATAGTCATCTCCAACCAAACATGAAATTGGATTTGGGTTTGCAAATTACATAGTAGACAAAAATATCACATGTGCTTATACAAACAAATAGTTGATAAATGATAACATCACCTGTATATATAATTAAATTTCCATCAACTCCTTAAACCTCTCCATTGCAGAGGAAGGGAGTCCAAGAAGCACATTGATGTTCTTCTTCTCTTTTCCACTAGACAAAAACAATGTTACCTCTTTCTCAGGCAGGGTTACTGGACCCGATTGCACCGGTTCGCCCCACCCGAAATCTGTACTATGAAAATCAAGTCTTGACCAAGTGGTTATAAGCAAGGTTGAAGCAAGAGAAGGCCGTAAACGCGTCATCTCAAAATAATCCACCGCAGATCTGATGTAATCATTCGTTACCATTTTAATGGCGTCTTGGACTAATCCTACGGTGTACGATAGAGGGTTGCTCAAGAGCTCACCAACTTTGCATATGGAATTTGTTAGCACAATTCCATTGCCGAAGTACCGCTTTGGCAATGGTGGATTAAGTCTTGACCGACCATCAACCGCAAATAGAAGCTTAGTACGCTGGTTCGGGTCAAACCCCAATGCTTGAGATCTAGCCCGCCATACAAATGCCGCCAAAGCCTCAAAAGTGGTACACTTTTCCAAGGTTCCATCTTGCATGGCTAGGGTTTTGATATGATTTAGTCTTTCCTGGTTGAAGTTGAATGATTGGTACAGAAGGGCTTCCTCTTGGTATAGATTGATTGAGGAGTTTGACAAATCATCGAGTTCAGTGAACTCATTATGTGGGAAATTAACAGATAAAGGATTGCGGGGTTTCAATATAGTGCGGTTTGAGAATGGGGGTATCGGGCGGGTTGTACCACGGGCTGTCTCGGCCCATGAGTTCACAAATTCCATGGCACCAATTCCATCAAACATGCAATGATTCATGGCCAAGCCGAGGACGAAGCCCCCACATTTGAACTTGGTCACCTATAAGAGAAACAATTGAAAAAAAATTGCCACTAGGTAATTGCCTCTCAAGAAAACAAGTTGGGTTTTTTGCAAATAATTTGCAAATAAACTTTTCAATCTATATGCCGTGGAAATCATTTTTTTTTTCTATGCAATAATTTACATAATCAATATGATCTCTTAGAAAGAAGTAAATTCGCTAGATACTGGGATTTTTCACCTTACCTACTGGAATTCTAAAAGCAAATCAAATCAATTAAAAAGATCACTAGACCTGAGCCACAAGAGGAGGTGTCTCTAAAATGTTCTTTGCACCAGGTATATTGTACACAAGAGTACCGAGCATAGACGGGTCCGGTTTTGTGATATCCCCAATATTCACCAAATCACACTCTGCCATTGCTTCGACGAAAACAGCTCCTTCACCAGTGCAATCCACTATGAGCTTACCCCCATCACTTACTGTGAGCCGGCCGGCCAAGGGATAGAAATCCACGAGCACTTTCGAAAGGGATTTTCTTAGGATATCAAAAATTTGTTCATTGCTTTTGTCCTGTGACTTGAAACAGTATATGGTTTGTACTGTAACGGCTATGTTTTGATCTAGGTTTGAGAGGTAGTATAAGCCATTTTTGGTTTCCGCCATTGGTGGTACAAGTGTTGGCTCCTTTTTGTGTACCCTCAACAAAACTTCTCCGCTGGAATTATCTATTTGCGATCCATTGGTATTCCCTGACACCTGGAAAAGTTCAGAATGCAAGCATTAGTTCCAATAGGTAGAACTTATCAAAACATTTAACAAGCTAGTTTGGCACTTCCTCCGTGCTAAGTTTAAGAATTGAACTTTGAATTTTGCAATATTGAAACAACAGTGAACATCTTCTGGAAAGAAAAAAGGTTGTGAGGATTACTACCATTTTTGGTTATATGAAAGGTGAGATTGCAACAAGGTATGACTGAGTTGTTGATCTTTTCTGTGGGACAAAATTTATAAGGATGGAAATGAGTGAAGTGATCTAGAAGAAAAGGAAAAGTGTAGAGGAGAGCTCTGTTAGATAAGAAACAAATGATTCAATTTGGGACTCTCTCGATAGGATTGCTTGAATGTTTGTGTATAGTGTGAAATAGTCCACTAGCTCTTGAACAAAATCTCACCAGAGTATGAGACATTTCAAATTTCTAGGTGAGAATTTGTTAGACTCAGCTTACTCACACGTAAAAGTCACGGTACAGGAATACCAGCCATTCCCCAATACCTGTTTCAAACCCATAATGAAAGTCTTGGGCTTTACGATTTGAGCAATTATTATTAAAAACGAAAATTTCAACAACTGTGCGTTCCTTTCGTAGATTAGGGTACCAACTAGGGCGTCACGCCCACTCTTTTATCAGTTTACACGATTTGATAGTATGGATACCAAAAAAAAAAATCATAAGCTTATCAAATGCAGACAAGGGTACAAAAAAAATATCATTAACATAGTATGGATATAAAAATACTTTCACCCAAACCATATCATAAACATTGACAGTCGACACCCCTAGTACCAACAAAAGCACATCCAGTCCAATTGGTTTCAGACAGTCCCCTAATCAAATTGGTCTGAAATAATAAAAATCACAATCGATGAAACATTTCATTTGTCTTCTACAGTGTTAAAAAATCATAATTTCCAGCAAACCCTACAAATAATATTCCTTGTAACAAAAACATGGGCAATATCTCCTGGATTAACCCGAAATGCCTTTCAGAGTTCACATAACTACGAGAACGAATACATAAGAAACTGGATCTCCGAATTTCCTAATGTACAATCAACAGTTAAAGCCCAAAAAAACTCGGTCCAATAAAAAATAATAGATTATGTTTACGCTAAGCAGCAAACAATCGAGGAAAAAAAAAACAATAGAATATCTAGTCTAAACAGTCTACCACTCTGAACCTAAAACATCAGATACAAATAATACCAGCAGAACCACAATCCATGTTAGTTTCTGCCTACATTCAAACCCTACATAACCTCTTAAAAGAGAAAAATGATCAAATATGACAAGATTGTTATTCTACAACCATCCTACAACTACTAGTTGACTACGTCTTCGAAGAACATAACAACAAACCTAAGCATCCTCGAGAAATTTGGTTAGACCCCTAATGTTTACATCAACAATATTCATATTCAAAATCTATGGTCTACTGCAAAACCCTATTTATCTTTGGGTTCATCATCCTCCCCATCTTCATCTTCTTCCTCCTCAGACATGCTGTTTATCACATCTTCTATAATTTGTTTCACCTCTGCCTTTCTATTCATCAAGTCTACTTTAAATTGTGCCCCTACAAAAGAGAGTATTTAAAAGAAACATAAAGTTTCACCCACTATTCTTGTGACCAATTCCTCACTGAAGTAACAATTATTCTTAAACCAAGAACATTATCTAATAAAATATTTTCTTTTGTTGAGATTAATAGAACAGCAGGATTGTGTCAACAACAATTGAAATATGAGTATCTAAAACAAGTTTGCCAAGATAAAGAACATATGGACAAGTATATCATCCATCATAAATGCCGGTTCCAGTGCCATTTGCAAATAAATTTTCACTTTTCAACAGTCTAAGATTCAACAACCCATAAGACATGGAATTATCAAACAATATTCAAATTGCATGAAAATCAATACGTAGTAGCCTATAATTTGCTATTATTTTGTTTAAAGCTTTTGTGGATTTGAGATAAATTGAGAAGTTCATCAGCTAATTTGTATATTCGAGTGACCCCCCCATCACACAAGTTGGGAATGTTTACGCAGGTGACCACTTCACAGTAAATTACATAAATTCTACTTGTCATCACATTTGATAATTAACATGATCATGCGGATGCTGATATGGTGGGAAAGTTATTTTTTGTGGATGTAATACTTGGTTGCTAAGGTATAATCCAACCATGTTGATGATATAAATGCATCCACATAAGCAATTCAAATGGACTGGTGCTCAGGTCATCATTGATCCAGACATGTTCTGATAACTGAAATGCTGAAGACTACGAAACTTGAGAATTATAATGAGCAATTTGCGACAAGGACCGGTCATGCAAATTACTCAATATGCCGGGATTATAATTTGTATCTATTAGGATATCAGACAAATAATATTACCTAATTGCCGAAGAATATCAGCGAGAGTAACCTGTAAAGGATTAAAAGAAAAGGTATAGATTAATGTAAAGAACAAAATAAAAGGCAATGGACAGAAAATGACAAATCCCCCAAACCATACCACCCCCTTCCAAACCCAATTTTTCTAAATAATGCCAAAGCAAATCAATCCCACCCCTCACTATCCACAGAGGCTGTTCAAGATAGCTCCCATCTTAAGAACCATTAATCAGATATTAAAAAGAAAATAATATTTTTGATATCAATACCGTATTGAAGTCAACTTCCTTGAGTAATTCACTGATAACAGCATGCAACTCCTCTTTAGTAGGGCCCTTAACTTCTTCACTCACCTTCCCTTTTCCTACACAAATGATCAGATTAATAAAAAAAAGGACAAGTCTGATGACCTCAAAGAGCACTCGATGCAATACATCAGATAAATAAAACAACAATGTAAACATTAGTATACAGCAGTTAGTATACAGCAGTCATGTCCACATTTAAGCTATCATTGCTCCAGTGATTTATATCTAAAGAAATGAAGAGGAAGTTTTAGAAGTCGAAAGAAATACCACACTTCAATAGTGTGGTATGCCAAACATTAAACAAAAAATAATCAATCACAAAGAAACAGAAAAAACAAGGAACAGAGGTAGAGCATTGGTATCATATCTAAATAATAAATAGAAACAAAATTACCTCGTTTTCTAGCAGCTGGTTTCTTCTTTTCCTTGTCAGCGTTAGAAGTAGATGCTTTTGCCTCTTTCTTCTCTTCCTTTTTGGTTTTAGCAGCTGCCTCCTCTTTCTTACCCTTCTTCTTCTTCCCTTCTTTCTCCTCCTCAACCTTCACCTCCTTGCTCTCCTTCCCCTTCTTAGCATTTACCTTCTTGCCCTCATCCTTTTCCTTTTTCTTCTTCTCCTCCTTCCCCTTGGTCTTTTTAGAAGCTTCCGCCGACTTCTTCTTCTTAGCTGGCGGCTCTTTATCTTCTTCGTCTTCCTCCTCTTTCTCTTCCTCTCTCTCTTCCTCTTCCTCTCCTTTCTCCTCTTCCTCTTCTTGGACTTTCTTACTCTCTTTGTCTTCCTTATCTTTTCCTGTTATATGATCCTCTGCTGGCTCATCTTCAGAATCTGCGGGCCCAACTTCTCCCTCAGAGTCATCTTCCTCCTTGTCAGATTCTTCCTCTACATCCTCTTGCTCCAGTTCAGCTGCTTGTTTCTCACTCTTCTTTCTCTTCTGCAAAGATTTTATTAAAAATGAGAGTACTGATCACCACTATACTTGCTCAAAACCATGGTCTGAGAAAGCAAATGAAAAAATGGTGGTATGAGGTAGCAAACACAAAAAATAGAACCTTAACTCCACCACTCGAAGATGACCCAGCCTTCTTTGGAGCTCTTTTCTTCTTTGCCTAAAAAAGACTAAACCTTTTATTTGCAGCAAACAAAAATAACATTGATCAGAACAAAACTAAAAAAGCTATCATGTTCCTCTTATTGTTATAATAATGGGGGAACAACATCAAGGAACACATTCAGGGGCGGATCTATAGCCATTCAAAAGGTGGCTAAGCAACCCCTATGATTTTAAAATTTTAGTTATATATATTGAAATTTAATTGAATTTTATTTTTGTAGAACTTTTTATATAGTCCAGCCCCCCTCATAAAATATCGCATGTCTGCTTGTAGTCTAGTGGTTACAGCTTAGATTGTTGTTGTGGAGAACTTGGGTTCAATTCGCACCCACCACATATATTGCATTTTAAATTTTAGCCCCCCTATGAAGATTTTCTAGTTCCGCCCCTGAATGCGTTCCTTAAATAGTAAAATTATTCTTCAGCAGGATGAGACTAAGATCCATCTTTTAGGTTCATTCTGGTAGATTGTTGTTCCTTGGGCAATGACACTGAACTGCTATGTTTCTTTTTCAGTTTCCAACAGAGGGGATGTATGCTCCTTTACTTAATAGAACAATTCAGGATTGACATTTGATGAGCTTAACACGAAGCACAGATCAGTGTGCACCAGATATATCATTATAACTAAATCTGGGCCCAGCTAACCAAAAAAGGGAGGGTGGATGAGAGAGAGATATGGAGAGGGAGAGGGGGAGGGGGAGAGAGAGAGGACCTTGTCAGTCAGCAAAACATCACGAGTAACATGTGGGGACTCCAAGAATTCAAGCAATTTCCCAGTTATCTCTTCCTACATTTAACAAAATTGTACTATTCCGTCAGAGGCAGAAATATTGGTTAGTTATGATAACAAAATCTGCAAGTCCTCCATATATCAGGCAAACAGCAAGTTTCCTTGTCTCAATAATGAATATGAGCACCAAAGAATCCGGTATAACAAACCCCTATTGGAAATACCATCTCCTGTATTTTGAGAACTTCCTAAACAGAATTAAAATTTCCTTCATCCACAAAAAAGAAGGAAAAGCAAATTCCATGCAAACATACCTTCTTAGTAGATGCTTTGATGGGAATGTCCAGTATCTCACAGAACTCGCACAGCTTATCTTTGTGAAATTTATCAATCTTCTCCTTTATTTTGGTCTTTTTTTTGTCCTGGAAAATACCACAGCAATTAAATCTATAAAACCTTAAAATGGATAAAATAACCCATTCCTTGAAGAGTGTCTGTGCATGCACACCAGGAAAGTTCCGTCAATGTCACCTTATCTTTGAAACTGGAAGGCAAAAGCACCCTTCTGGTTCACATGCATATGCA
Organism: Carex arenaria; assembly: GCA_964058825.1. Taxonomy (NCBI): domain Eukaryota; kingdom Viridiplantae; phylum Streptophyta; class Magnoliopsida; order Poales; family Cyperaceae; genus Carex; species Carex arenaria. The sequence goes on along the minus strand of CAXKVW010001366.1, from coordinate 38,242 downwards.
TGCATAACAAGCTAAATAGAGCCAATACTAACAGCAAATTGTCACTCATGATCTCTATTGGTTATAATGCATGAGAAAGTAGTTAAAATATGCAGTGCAATACATGATGTAAGTTTAAAAGCTTACATCGGTCCATACAAAGCCAGAGAACTGGGTGATATTCCTCTTCAACTGAAAAGCCTAGAAAAAAAAATTGGAGCAATTGTTACTTGCATTAAAATAAACAAGGTTATATGCTCAATGTAAAGTACTTATATTTTATTACAGCCTCTACATACTGGTGAAGACTATGGTTAAATTTGCAACAAATGCAGAATTATGGCAATTGGGGCTTAATTATGCAATAATTTTTCAAGTAATTCAGTTGTGCAATTTAGCATCAATTTACTCTGAACTTTGCAATTACAAGTGAGTGAGAAAGAGTGAGAATTACACTAGATCTTCTCCCAAAGAGTAAAGCATGAAGAGAATGGAGTGTCTCGTCGGCCTTTCTTTTTGACAACTTGAAAGAAACTGATACAAATTGACAATAAATTTCCTACTCAGCAACTTAAGGTAAAACATGAAATAGAAATTTAAACAGATTAAATTAGGTAATCTCAAAAGTCATGAAACTATGTCTTTCCAATTGCATGCAAATCAGATTATCATAAATCATAAAAAAAGTGAGCTAAATGTGTATTTCCAAAAGGAGGCAACACCATACCATTTGGGATATCCTTCAGCTTTGTTCCGGAACCCTATAAGACAGTAAAGACACAAAATAAGTAAATTACCCAATTTCTCTATGTTGAATCTTAAAGAGATTTGACCTTTACAATTACTGTATAAAAGCCTTGCACTACTGACAACAATTCCAAGTAGCCATGTCTTTTAGTCCAAAATGTTTAGTGTGGAAGACATGCTTTAAATCTGAAACTGAATTATTGATCCCACGTAATATAAATTAACGTGTTCATACGCTGCAAAGATTTAAGATCTACAATGTAGCAATGTAGCAATAAATCTGAATAACAGGTAAATAAACAGAACAAATGAGAAAAAGCAACCCATGAAAAAAAAGACAATACCTGAACAATAGAAATCCCCTTTTTACCAGCGCCACTCCTGGGAGAACCAGGAACAGAATACCTCTCCACAGCCTTCCTCTCTCTCGAAGAAGTTCTCTCTCCTTTCCTCTCCACTACTTCGGTTTCCTTCTGAGCCTTTTTCCCTTTCCCCTTCTCTTTCTTTTCTTCCTCCTTTACCTCTTTCGCCTCGCTACCTTCTACCTCTTCTTTCTTCTTTCTACCTCGCTTTCTCTTCTCCTTCGCCTCACCTTTATCCTCTGTCGCCTGCTCGCCATGATCGGGCTTGGAAGTGTCAGAGTTTTCGGCGGGCTTCTCCTCTTGAATTTCAGGTTCAACCATAATTAGATCGAGTGGAACTAGTGTCAGAGAGGAGAGTAGTAAAACCCTAGCTTGGTTGGGTTTTCCTCTTTTTCTTGAAATGGAAACAGACGGAGTGAGAGAAAGAGAGAGGAGTGTGTGAAGTCAGAGAAAAAACAAAGACGCAAATTTATAATTCAATATTTAATAAAAGTTGATGTAATTTGTTGGTACACTCGGAACATTGACAAGCAATACGCCACATCGAGGAGTGACAGAGTTCGGAAATCCCATTGTTACGTGTAAATTTAGAGAGAGGGGGGTGTCCCATGCCCATCGGACCAGAACAGTGTTCGATGGGTATCCGATACCGTCCGATTTACTTCAAGATCCATGCACACGCATATTAAAGCAAACGACGCGGATATTAAAATCATGCACACAGATCTTGAAGTAAATCAGACGGTATAGGACACCCATCGAACAGACTCTGGTCCGATGGGCATCGGACACCCTCCTGGTCCGTAAATTTAGGGCTGCAAACGAATTGAACCGAATCGAACTTGTCTCAGTTTGAGTTTGGTTTGAATTAATTTCGAACTAAGTTTGATTTGAATTAATTTTGAATCGAATTTTTTACGAACTCAATTTCGAATCTTTTACGAACTTTTTTACAACAAGGAAGAGTGATCGTAGTCGCCGAGAGCGAGAGGTGAAAGTCGTCTAGGGTTTCAAAACTGAGAGCGAGAGTTACGACTTACGAGTTATGACTTATGGCTGGACTACCTTATGTTTAAACTTTTAAATTATCAGCGGAAATCAACGGTTCACGTTACTTTGAGATTCGAACTAGAATAGTTTGCGAACCTATTTCGAACGAACCAGGTCTAGTTTGAGTTTGGTTTGAATTAATTTTGAACTATTTCGAATCGAATATTTTACGAACTTTTTCGAATCAAACTCGAATCGAATCACGAACTACGAATTTTTTGTGCAATCCTACTTGTAGTTACGTGTGTGTATTTAAAAGAATTATTTGTTTAGTCTGCAAAATAATATTACCATATTATTATATTTATTGTACGTTTTTTTCTTGCTATGTTGAGAGAAACCTGTTAAAAACGTTCTATCTAAATAAATATCTTAACTTTCTATAATGTTAACTATCAAACATAAAAATATTGAGTTGGTTGGCACTTAAAAATCAACAATATGATACAAAACTTTTATAACTTATAAAAGAAAATGATAAAAAAAAAATTATTCAACATACTAATTTTACTTTGAACTAATAATTATATTAACACTAATAATAATAATATTAAATTTAGGTAGTATATTAAATTTGCATTCTGCAGATGATACCTCGCTTTTTCTGCAGGCTGATTATAAAATGATTGCATCCCTAAAATGGATTCTGCTTTATTTTGAAAATCTATCGGGATTGAAAATTAATTTTGATAAAAGTGTAATGGTTCCTTTGAATATTTCTGATCAGCATGGTCAATTGTTGGCCCGTCAATTAGATTGTAAGTGGCTCAACTGCCTCTTAATTATTTAGGAGTACCTTTATTTTGGAAGAAATTACCTGTGTCTTGTTGGGATGATTTAATTGAAAAACTTGATAAAAGGTTATAGAGTTGGAAGAGTAAGCTACTTTCACTGGGGGGTCGGGTGACATTACTAGATGCAGTGATGTCAGCTATCCCCCTGTATTGGTTGTCTTTGTATAGAATGTCGGTTATGGAATGTCAACAAATTGATAAGTTAAGACAATAGTTTCTTTGGTTTAGATGTAGCTCCAGTAAGAAAAAAATACTCTTTAATAGATTGGAAAGTAGTGCGTCGTAGTAAAAAACACGGTGGATTAGGAGTATTGGATTTAGGTTTGATGAATATAGCACTTTTAGCTAAATGGATGGTGAGATTTTTAGATGATAAAGTAACATATCATTGGAAGACTATTATTATTCAGAAAAATACAGTGACATGTGATAAAGGAAAATTATTTTCTTTTTGGTGTGATATTATGAAAGACAGGTTTCTTATAGAGCTAGGTACCGATTGGAGAGTTGGCAATGGTTTAACAGTTCATTTATGGTTAGATAGGCGGAGGGGGCCAGGTGCTTTGAACTCCATTTATCATAATCTCTTCCTTATTGCTTATAATCAGCATATTTGGGTATCGCAAGTTTTTATGAATAATAGTATAAATTTGCATTTTGCTAGACAATTGACAGGAATTTATCAAGAGGAATGGATTGCTCCAGTTCAGCAGTTTAGTTCCTTTCAATTATCTAACTTTCATGACCAATTACAATGGCGATGGAATGTTAATGGGAAGTTTTCAGTACACTCTTTATATTTTTGGATGGAGTATGGTGGTATACCAAATTTTGAGTTCAAGTCTATTTGGAATGCTAAAATACCCTTTTCTTTGGTTGGTTAAACAAAATAAGATCTTGACAAGGGATAATTTGCATCAAAGGGGGTTGACAGGTGATTTATCTTGTGTATTCTGTAATGGTCTTGAATCTGTTGATCGCTTGTTAATTGTTTGTCCAGTGGCTAAGGAAATTTGGCAATGGATAGGATTGTTCAATGGGTTTGTCTTTGATTGTATTAATATTGAGGAGCTTTGGGATTTGGATAGGAGTATTCCTATGAAGGATCCCAATGTGGTCGAGGTAATTAGGGGGGTTGTATTATGGAATATGTGGTTAGAAAGAAATAGGTTGATTTTTCAAGCACGACACAAACGAAGTGTTCAAAGTTCGAGCACTCAAATAATTTCAGTTGCTCACTTTTGGTATATGAATCAAAGGCGTGATGTTATTTCTAATCTTAAATTGATGCTTCCTTGTGATGTAAATGACCTATCAGGAAATTCACATACTCTTGCATTGGACGGAGCACATGATATAATCCTTATGTCTGGTACAAGTGATAGAGCTGACAGTGATGGTACGCTTTGAAGATATTTCGTGCTGAGGCGATTATTTTGGTTGTAGGGATTTATTTTGCTCATTCCTAGTCTCTTTTTTTTGTTGCAGGATTTATGTAGCTATTGTTCTTTTGTGGTTGCTAAGTGTAGGTTTCTTTCTATAACACTTTGTACGGATAATTGCGAATGTTGTTATTGTTGTCGGCTGGTACCATGGTGATACCATTGTGACATGTCTTTGTATGGTTTTCATGTTAATGGAAATCGGCGAGTAGGCCCACTTTTGTTAAAAAATAATAATAATATTAATATTAATAAAAAAAATGCTACACTTAATGACTAATCTCTCAACCTCACATTAGTATTAATCCCATTGAGATCTCAATATAACAAGATGTTTCATTTTTGTAGTACTCTTTTTAGATAAAAAAAAATTCTAATTATATAAAATTAAATAAATTATTTAAGAGAATGATAGTATTAAGATAATAGTTTTCCTTGTTTTGTTAGTATAATTTATTAATGTAAAATTACGAACTTTTATCTTTATTTTTAAAAGACAATGTAATTCGGAGTAAGATATAAATTGTATCCAATATTTAGTAATTAGCTCATAAAAAAATTGATTTTTAAAATAAACATATACTCTAAATTATGACAACGAGTACTTAAAAAAATGTTAATTCTACAATAATAATTCTAGAGAAATACCAACTGCCAAAGATATGTTTCAAAACTAGCAAGATTCAAACGGGCATCTTTGTGCTCCAAGTGTAAGCACCAAGTCTGGGAATTTGTAACATCAATCCTCCGCTAGACTAGATCCACTCACAGCTAAATTTTACAAAGACATGGTTTCAAAAGTTCCTATGAACGATTTCTCTGACCAGTGGGAGCGGATAATCTCTTCGAAGCTTAACTGTAGCCCAATTTTCTTCCTTACCATGAACGGGGTTTATCCGTTAACTCGATTGTCGTCGGGAGCGCGGATAGCGATGGGAACAAAACTGTGTAAACTTACTACACGTACCCCAAATATTGCTCTTTATCTCGGCAACAAAACACGGTGTTAATTATAAGACTCGAAAAATAGTTCCCTCAGTTTTCACACTGTTTCCGTAACATAAATATCGTAATTGTTTGGAGAATTATAAAAATTCTAGCACTGATTTTTTTTTTTCTAAAACATTGATACTTATAAACGAAAATATTTATATCCATGAGTGAACAATTTTTGCATAAATAATAGAATCCAATCAAATCCCCTAAACGTCCCCGCACTATCCTGCACCAAAACTACCATAATTGTGTGGGGGATTGCAACAACTCCAGCACTGAATTTTTTTCTAAGGTATTAATATCTATGCATAAAAATGTTTATACGTATGCACTAAAATATTTATATCTATGAGGTAAATAATTTTTACGTAAATAATTATCTCCCAACTTAATCTCCAAACGTTCTTGCACCATAAATATTTATGGAGAACTACTCAAACTAAATAAGGAGGGACCATATATGTTTTTAAAAATATTAATATTTCCATAACTATCTGGGGTACCGCAAAACTTGATTTTTTTTACATATGGTTCTGGATGATGTCTGAAAGTATTAATATCAAGTATTGCAAGTATTTATACCTATGCACTGAAGTATATATACTGTACAAAGTTTAATTTTCAAGCGTTCAATCACATCAAGTTGCGCATTAAGTATTAATATTTTATTTTTCAAGTATTAATATCTTATTTTGCAATAATTTATACCTATGCACTAAAGTATTTATTCCTATGAAGGTAACTATTTTTGATAGAGGAAGACTGATGTGGAGATACGGGATCTCCACTGCTTCATTAGAGAAATATTGGCGCGGGGATCATTGGAGGACTAGAAAATGGATGATCATAACAAGTTATACATCAAAGTAATATTATCTCATTTTTCAAGTATTAATATATTATCTTCCAAGTATTTATATCTATGAAAGTTGATGGGGGAAAAAGTGCGAGACTGAAAAATAGAGAACCATATAATTAGTGAGAACTATAGTACAACCTCCCTCTATTGTTGCCGCGGGACACAGGGAGGACTGAAGTGGGAGTTTCATATAATTATTCTAAATTTTAATAGTATGGCATGTCAAGAAAAATTAACCAAAATATTGCTTGAATTTAGATAATCGATCACATCAATTATATTTATAGAGTAAACATAATTCATTATTGATATGGAAAGGACAAAGTTGTTATTCAATAATTGAATCAACAATCAAACAATTAAGTATGTGAGATTCTGGCATAAAACGTGGAGGAAATGCAGAGAGAAAAAAAAAGAGGTGAGAATATGAGTTATGTATGACAACTGATAGATACAACAGATCTATAGTTATTTTAGTAAAATAACTTTTGAGAGAACACTTTTGGTAAAATTTAAAAAACAATTCAATGTTGATCTGATATAAGAATAGTTGGCATAAAATATATTTTTTAAATTGGATGGGCTCCATATAAGAACAAAGAGAAGAAATTTTAGCTTTTTTTCAAATTAACTGTGTACAATGCGGGGACCTGTAGAGTTTACGTTCTCTGGCGAGAGGCGGGGATCAAGAGAAATTGGGAAAGTTCAAAATTTGGACTGAAATTAGGAGCGGGATGGTAAAATTTCGCCTTTGGCAATTGGCGCAAATGCGGAACGACTCCGCGGAGATCTCCTACCAAGTTTTTTTAACAACAAAAAAAACAAAAAAAAAAAAGACTCCCCGGAGATTTAATTAAGATTGCTAGTGCTGCCCCTTGAGTGGTCCGCTGTCTCGCAGTTATAACACGGAGCTCCGGAAACCGGAATTCATATTTCTAGCGGCAACCCAAATTTTAAGTTCACGGATTCGGACCGCAAACTATATTGGCACGAATATTAAAGAATTTTCATATGTGTGAGGATCAGATTGATTTGAATTATAATTGAACGGTCAAGATTTTAAACCCAAGTTATGAGTTAATATCAATATTCTAAATAGCCATTATAGCGGTACAGTGGGAAAACAAAAATAAAAACTACTGCAAATAGCATAGTTACAGCGAAAGCTATCATACAAAGAATTTTTTTTATATTTTATTTTATATTTCACTAATTATTAACATTAATTATTAACATGATCAATATTGGAGAATTAGAATAACAGCTAAATGACAACTTATACAGGGAATAAAAAAATCTACAAGATAACATTATTTAATAGTTCACACTTCATAGCACTACACATTATAATAGACAAAGAGTAATTAATTTTACAAGTGAAATGAAGGTAGTGTACCTATTTAAACATTTATATATTATAATAATTAAAATCAGCTTTCAATGAAACAAACAGCAATAATTTTACGAGTGAATACTAGACGAAAAGCAAGCAAAAGGAAGAATTAATATTTGAATATTTTCAGATGTAAAATGAGAGACAATCACAAATAGGAACATAAACACATCGGTTTAACATACTTATCATAGCAGATTATGTAGCATCAGAAATAAGAACATAAGCACATAAGCCCATGTAAATCACAAAAAAAAAAAACTCATGCAGTATAGCGGTAGCAATAATACGTAGTGCGTAGCGGTAATAGCGGTCAGCTATTACAGCTATAGCGGTCGTAGCTGAATTAGCGCACTTTTATATCATAGCTTAGTTTTTATGGTCCGAAAAAACTATAACAAAATTAGATGGACATATGAAATTACAATAATACTGATTATGTTGTGTTGTGCCGATAGCTCTCTGCTGGATTCTGACGTGGACTCTGGTCTTGGTTTAGAAGGGCCGGACTTAGCTGAGTACTTGTGTGGCAGAGCATTTTATGATGATAGAGATGCTGCTGTTGGCCTTCTTCCTAGTACTTCATCAGTTAGTATTATAGCCATGAGTGATACCATTTAGTTTTACTTTTTTTCATCTAGTGTTGACTGTGTAATATTTTGCTAGTCTAGTTGCTGTCAGTCCACTGTTATTTTGATGTGATGCTAGTGATATTGCGGTTGATGGATGTTCCTACTAGTTAGCTTTATTTTAGCAGTATATTTTAGATTTATTGTATCAACTCTATAATTTGTAATAAAACAAGTGGATATTACTATTTTTGCAAAAAAACAAAAATAGGTACATTTTATAAAATTCAAGCAATTTTAACTTTTATATCTGATCTGCATTCGTATTCATATCCAGTTAATATCGGTATCTCTATTTATGTCCATATTCAAATTATTTTCAAAATAAAAATATATGGATAGAATCTATGATCTGTATTTTGATCCATTTCCACCCCTGCATTCATATTCATATCCAATTAATATCTTATACGTATCTCTATTCATGTCCATGTTCAAATTACTTTTAAAATAAACAGATTATTTTTAAAATAAGGGGAAATTGTGAAAATGCCACTCCAAAACTTTCAAATTGTGAAAATGCCACTTCAAACTTTGAAATTGTGAAAATGCCAATGCCACTCCAAACTTCATTAATTTGTAAAAATGCCACTCCAAATAATTAATGACAAAAATACCCTCGTCCGTCCATCTCCGCCCCCGCCTCGTCCCGCACCCTCTGCCAACCCGACCCTCGTCCGTCGAAAGAGGCGCAAGAAGCAGCTTCCGGGCATGATTCCTCTCGCTTGCCTTCGCATTCTTCGCAACTCCTCTTCCTCCGACAAGCACCAGCACCATCAAACCCTCCTCTACGACCCATCTCCGCCGTGCTCAGCCGCCATTCAGAACAGGAGAAGAAGAGAAGGCAGGAGAAAGAAGAGGAGAAGAAGGGTATTTTAGTCATTAATTATTTGGAGTGGCATTTTTACAAATTAATGAAGTTTGGAGTGGCATTTTGACAATTTCAAAGTTTGGAGTGGCATTTTCACAATTTGAAAATTTTGGAGTAGCATTTTCACAATTTTTCATTAAAATAAACACATCCTATATACAGTACATGGAACTCATCAAATTAATCTGTTGGGCTTCTCTCGTACCGAATCGTTCTCCCAGCATAATATCCAAACTGGAAATGATAAATCTCTGATTATTTTTTTCGTACTGCACCTGGGCCTTGATTCTCAGGCCTGTATAATATGAAAGGGCATAGGTTATAAACAGTCCTCTCCTGCTGCCATACCCCGTTCATAAGATAAGAGTTAAAAAAACGGTTCAATATTTTCATTTTTTTTTACTTCCAATGTGTCTTTGTTTTTTAATTTTCTAATAAAAGAATTCTAAACTGTATTTCAAAACAAAACTATCAGACACAATCTATGTTATTTTTTTTCTACACATAAAATATAAAAATATCATTTTTTCAATTTTGTTTTATATGAATCAATAAGTTGAAATATCAATTCTGTGTTAAAGCATATATTAAACAATAATTTTAATGTAATCGAATTCAATAACGTATGATTACCAATTTACCAATTTGTTTTTGTTTATTTATCACTGTAAAAGCTTGTACGACAGATATATTAAAAAAATATCAACTTATTTTGACAAACGTGATATGACATACATAATCACCAAAATAAAAAATAAAAAATTTAAATTTGTTAGATATGTCCTCCATCCCAAAATATTCAACTATACTTATCTAAGCTATGGTAATGATATCTAGTAAATTTTTATTTTTTTTAATTCTGATAAGTTTTGTCATTTTAGTCGTCAAATATATCTATTTCCCAATAATTTATTTGCCATATATTTACCTTTTTTTAGTGATAAATACAACTCAAATTAATTAATCCTCACGTCATATACTTGTTTTATCATGCAGGTAAGAAAACGAATTTGTTGGGTTGACGGTTCTTTCGCAGACACAGGCAGGGAGGAGCGGCACACACCACACTATCAAAGAAACCCTTATTGTGGTACACTGGTACTGGTACCAGGTGGCTTATCTTGAGAATCCTGCGTCTCCATTTCAATCTGAAGCCGAGGCACACCTACGAGCAATATATGCAGCACACGCAAAGTGTTGGTGCAAATTTTCAGAATATTCGGATAGTTATAAAATATTTAAAATAAATCAAATTGAAATAGAGTTACCCGGATCGTGCGAAGCACTGTCCTTAAGCGTATTCCGTCTCATCGTGCAAGATGGAACCGCAACCAAGATAATCCGGGTTTGTTGCTCCTTAGGCACGCCATGGAAGCAACGGACGATAACTCCTCAATATCCAGCATAGATCAGAATTTGATTAATTTAAATCAAATTGAAAATGTTTTGTGGGAGTGAATTTAAATTTCTTTCTCAGATACAAACAAAACAGAGGAGAGAGTATAAATTAACATGAATGTATCATCATCTATATTTCGTATTGAAAAATCAAGAGTATATATAAGGTTTAAATAAACCTTAAGAGAGGAGAACAAAAGGGTGCCTAATTAAGCAGTGAAACGTCAAAGAGAAAATGCATCATTAAGATGCTTTGAAGAGGTGTAATTAGTATTCAAATGAGAATAGTAACGGATGTTTTTAAAGTGTGCACAGTAAAAGATTATTAACAAAATAATAAATGGTCATTAGTAAAATATCTCACAGGAAATATTTATCCGGTTTAACCCTCTATTACAAATGGAGATTTAAGCAAATATATTGAACATCAAATTTTGAGTTTTTAGAACTCAAGTTCCAACACAAAGCAGCTAGAAGAATGCACTTTCGTCTCCGATTGCCAGTTACTGGTGAAGACAATTTACTGGAAGACAAATCGGAAAGCAGCACAGGCGGTGGAGTGGCGCTCCTATCACATTTTAGAGAATCATTGATCTGATGAAACAACATCCCCTGACCCCTGTAATATTGCTGTGAATATAAGGATTTCTTATGAGGGATATACGTATCAGGGAATAGAAGGATTTCTTATGAGGGATATACGTATCCAATTCGTAGTAGGGTGTAGCAATAGGTATCAGGGAATTGTATAGGCTTTAGAAAGTACTGGTAAGAAACATGTTGCTAGTCTTTATTTATCCCCTCTGTGTGTAACATCCTGTATGATTTTACTGATCTTAATATAATGTGCCTACGGGCTTTGAACAAAGAAAGAAAACAAATTACAAAGAGTAAAGTGTAGTTATGAAAAGAAAAGCAATCTTTTAAGTTAGATTAGTCTTGTAAAATCAAAATAAATTTATTTATAATGTAGTTTATAATTTCCAATTAATTATTAAAACAGAAAACTAATTTTTAATCCAGTGATAAAACTAATATTTTCTATGTATAATAATATTACACATTCAAAATTCAAACAAGAGATCTCCCTAAATATTAAGTAATTGATAACTTGATTTTGAACCTATATTTAAAAAATATAAAGCAATACGTGCTTCTAGGTTGCCTTGGCATGGGAGCTGTGGGAGTGGGTCCGATGTCTATCGGACTCAAACTGAGTTTGATGGGTTCCATATATAATTGTCCGATCCGCTTTAAAATATGTGCGTGTCACTTTAATATTTGTGCGCATTCGCTTTAATATCCGTGTACACGGATCTTAAAGTGGATCGGACGATTATGAAACTAATCGGACTCAGTTTGAATCTGATGGGCATCGGACCCAAGCTGCTCCCGTGAGCTGTAGCTGCACTTATCCTTTTCACTTACAAATGCACAAAATCTTAGAGATAAATATTAAATTAATAATCAAGATTTAGTTAGTACGTATCATCAAACGGTGCACATTAATTTGTACCCACTCCTAAAGTTGCCTGGTAAAGTTCGACAACGAATAGATAGAGTGCGGTATAGATTTCTGTGGCAAGGTGATGTTGGACCTCGTAAAAATTACTCATTAATTAATTGGTAATTAGTTTGTTATCCAAACGAATTCGGAGTTTTGGGCGTCAAAGACTTGCGCCTTATGAATACCTCTTTGCTTATCAAATGGTGGTGGAAATGGAACAGCCCTCACTTTACAGGTTTATGGAAACAAATCTTACACGCTAAATATAACTCATATACACCTCTTTTACAACTGTCACACTTTTGGAGAGAGGTTTGTAAGTTACAAAATATTGGTAACTTGAGCTGTACCTATCAATTAGGTAATGGCCATAGTGTCCGGTTTTGGATAGACACAATGGCATTTTACTTTGTGAATGGCACAGAATTTTGGCACTTATATTTTCATATACATTGACCGATGCTCCATATGTTCTTTTGTGGAAATTGGGTCCTAAACACTAATTCACTACTTCTTTGTACTGTTTTCTTTCTTTCAGAGGGGTTCAAGTGCAATTTACCAATAACCAATTTATGGTGGCAAGTGCCGGTTCCACTTAAAGTGAGAATGTTCATGTGGTTACTTTTTAGAAATAAAATTCTTGCCAAAGCTGTGTTGAAAACAAAAAAAATGGTCAGGTGATGGTAGATGTCATTTTTGCTCTAATATTGGAGAAGAAGAATCTGCCTTACATCTTTTCCTTAAAATGTCCTTACATAGCTCAAATTTGGTTTTGGATGGGTAATTTTCAAAATTATTATTGTGAGTGGCAATCTTTAGAGGAGATACAGAATTTCGCTATGACTTTGCCTCTAAAACAAAGACATGATATGCTCATGGTGGTTAGTGCCATATGCTGGTCCGCTGGATAATCTGGACCACTAGAAATTCGATTTGCTTTGATAATAAATGCATTCCCTCTATAAGACAAATAATTTTACTAATTTGCTCATTGTTGGATTATTGGCTAGGTACCAAAAAGCGATATGTGAGAAGCTTTACACATCTCTGGACTTCTGAGGATTTCGATATGGTGCCACTTCAGACAATCCCTCTCATGCCTGTGGATGCTATTGAGATGGATGGTGATACCAATATGCCACTGGTACCACTGTTACTTGTGCATTAGGGTTCGGTGTTTGACCCTACATCAGGCCGTGCTTTAAAATTCTCTTTATTCTCCTTGTTAGACTATTTGCTTTGTTTTGTTGTAATAATTTGGGGCGTTCCCATGAATTCTAGAATGCTAGCTTGGTTATTTGCTGGCACAATTGCTGTGTTTTAATTTTACTATTTTTTTTCTTTTCTGTTTCAAAACTGTATGACTCGAGTAAGTAATATAATGAAAAAACTTTTTGCCTATTTTTCCAAAAAAAAATCTGTACCCACTACTCAACCTGTGATTTTACCTAAAATTGTAAGATCACATACAGAATTTGGTCTAACGACATGCACACTTGTGATATTTTAAAATACCATGACTTTTCAAGATTCTAATAAAAAATAATAAAGTTTAGACGCAATTTTAGGCTTTTGATTGTAGTGCCAGATTTCATGATTTTTTTGGTTTTGTGGATGGTATCTAAACTTTCCCTAGCGGCACAAGGCTCAGTGTCCTTTTCTTTTTAAAATAGAACCCCTGATAGGCTGATACTTTCATTATGAATGTAATAAATTATAGGATTTTTTTTTAGGAGATAATAAATTATAAGATGAGTGATCCTCCAGTGCACTAAAAAATTTGGACGGTAAATGTTAAATTTTATGCAATAACTATAATTCAATATTTAAAGAATTTCACTATACAGATGCACTAAAACCATTTTAATTTTCGAATCAATGAAAAGTATATAAAATGATTCAGCGGACCCCGCTTGTATGATTGTATATATCTACCTCTCAATAAAGACTATCCAATCTATTAAATTTATCACAGCAAAATTCAAAGTTAAATGTTTATTTTTCCAAACAGTCCTCAGTTAATCAAACAACTAAAATCGATACTAATCTTTTTTCTATTAAAAATGGTGTTTTAAAACAATTTTTTTTAATAAGGACTTGTAAATTCTGATATCGATTCTTTTTTAAAAAATATATTTATTTTTGTGTTAGACTTAATTTCTTGTGAGATCATTATAATTCTAGGGATCACGTGGTAAGTGGATGGCGCTCTTTGATGTATTTTGCAATTTTCAGATGTTTTTATTTCAGTTGAGACCCCACTTCTAAGATCAACATCAAGATTGCAAGATTAAGAAAAGGCAAGTCAGATCAACAAGGCCATAAGTTAGTATCAATCTTCTTGCTTGATAGAGAATCCCCCCTCTTCAGGGATAAGGTTTCGTCCAAATGGATTTGGACCGGACACTGTCCAAAAATTACTGTTTTTGGACCGTTCAAAAATAATAATTTCGTACGTATCTAAAACAATAGTAAAAAAATTTCAAAAATATAAAATTTGGTCTCTGAGAACATTTTAATATGAAAATTACGTTGAGCGGTTCGGATCGACTGTTCGAACATTAATCGTACTATTTTTAGAGGTTTTAGACCAAATCTTATTCCCTCTCTTCCCGCAAAAATGGAATGAAAAATTGACGAGTCAAAGGAATAAAAAAAAACTATTATAGATTTATAGTCATTGTTCATTAAATTAAGCTTGGGAGGGGGCAGTTCCACGTTGGATCAAATTCATTTCGATGTCTGAATGAAAACCGTCCGTTTTGTATTAAAATTTGTGTGCACTTAATTTACTAGAATCTAAAAGTTATCCGTGCAAATCTTGATTGAATTGGACGGTTCTGATTTAGTATCAGACTAAATTTTGATCTGATTTTCATGCGACCCAATTACCTCAACTAGGTAACTTTTTAAAATAACGTGCCATCTTGAATATTTTATTAAACAAGTCCTTGTCAATTAACCAAATTCAGTGCCTACAAGTAGGGCTGTCAAAAAAGCTCGTAGCTCGTGGTTCGCATCTGGCTCGATCAGTAATAGCTCGTTCGATAGTGGATCGAGCTGCTAACGAGCTGGCTCACTAACAGCTCGGGCCAAAATTAACGAGTTTGAGCTGGGGCCTAGCTTGCTCGCCAGCTCACGTGCTAGCTCGGCTAGGCATTAATTTGTGAATTTGTATGAATTTGTGTGTATTTTATACTGTCAAGTTCGGTCTAGCTCGGTCAAAAAAAGTTTGTAAAATTTATTTTCTTCTTGAAACAAGGTCCAACCAAACCCAGTGAGCCAGCTCGTCAGCTCGCAAGCTAGTTCGGGCTGGCTCGTCACGAGTTTGAGCTCAGAGTTTAGCTCGGAAGTCCTAGGTCCAGCTCGCTCGGTAACAGCTCGGTCCAGAATTAACGAACTGAACTAAGACCCAACTTAGCCCGAGCCAGTTCATTTACAGCCCTACACAAGACAAGTATTTACCTATTTGATCCTCAGTTGCATATCAACGAAGCAAAAAGCGTGATAAGCGTGATAAGGTGGTACATCATTTCTTGAATGAGACATAATTTTGTAATTTTTTGCTTGAATCATATTATGTCCCCGCATATTAGTTTTGATTAGATATTTTGCTTGAACTAAAATGCAAAGACTTCTTCCAGAGAACCGGGTCAAAATATACAAATATCCTGCTTGTGATGGAGAAAGGCCGTTTCAATAATATGTCGTAGATGAATAAGAAAATAAATTTCCGTACCACAAAAAAAATTCTCATCCTCTGAGATATCTCTAGCTTTGAGTATATCTGTAAAAAAAATCTGAACCATTTAAATCCTTTCCACACGAATCTTAAAGCACATTAAACTGGGCCCCATTTCAAATAAGCACCGAATAAAAGTTTGGTCCGGCTTTAAGATATCTCAGATATTACGGACTCCCACGAATACTATTCCTCTCCAGTACTTAATGTAGTTACAGTTACATGATTACATCCCTCCTTAATCCCCAATTTTTTTTTCTCCCTTTCTCTGGATCATTCGACGAATTTATTAGATTTTTTATATAAACCATAATTAGAAAAAATAATTTTAGGAACCAATATGATTGCTTGGATTTTTACAAAAATCATAAGAACCGAGTTGCCAACTCGGTCTGGAACTTTTTTTTATCACAGACCGAGTTGGCAACTCGGTCCAGATGTTTTTTTTTTTCAGTTTTTACGGAAAAAGTTGTGCCGTAAAAACTGTGTAGCCATTAGTGTAATTTCAGCTTTTTTAGTCGGACCGAATTGGCAGTCCCAATTTTTTTTTAGGGTTTACATATAAATTATTTTCTAGCCAAGTTAAAGCGGTGTTTGAAAAATGAAAATATAAATGTTAAATACAATAAAACATGAATAACATGAGACATTTGAACCCTCTTATTAATGTATACATATTGATAATTACTGTAGGTGTAATTATATATATAATTAAACATCCAACCAAAGAATTTTGACCAATATGATTACTAAAGTAAACCATAATTAAAAAAAATTATTCTCTTCCTAAAGTAAACCATAATTAAAAAAAATTAGGAATTCTTTGGTTTGGAGAAATTATGGTCTTCTCGTTTGTTTTGGAGAAATTCTTTGGTTGGACGTTTAATTATATATATAATTACGCCTATAGTAATTATCATTATGTATAAAAAGGGTTCAGATGTCTCATGTTATTAAAGTTTTACTGTGTTTCACATTTTATATTTCTGTTTTTCAGGCTCCGCGTTAACTCGACTAGAAAATAATTTATAAGCAAATCCTAAAAAAAAGAAAAAAAATTAGGACCAAATTGCCAATTTGGTCCGGAATGAAAAAACCGAAAATACACTAATGACTACACATTTTTTCTGTAAAAACTAAAAAAAAAAATTAGGACTGAATTGCCAACTCTGTCCGTGATAAAAAAAAAAGTTCTGGACCGAGTTGGCAACTCGGTTCTATGATTTTAAAAAAAAAAACCAAGCAATCATATTGGTTCCCTAAATTTCTTTTTTTTTTTAAATTTTGGTTTATATATGAAATGAAATTAATGATATATGTTTTGCTTAGTAAAATAAATCGCATTTTTGTGTGAAATATATCATTTTACCACTCAAGGACATAATAATTTAAGTTGCTATGTCGAAATATATGTTGTTAATTTAAAATTCTAAAATATTTGAACATTCAAAAGTCAGGCAAATTAATAGATACAATAGAGGATTAAATACCTAATAGTAATTATAATATTCTTATTAGTATTCAGACTAATTTGTAAAATTTGGAAATATAAAGGTTCAATGTGTGCTACTTTTATCCGATTATATGGTTCCGATCCAGTATCGAATCAGATCCCGTTAATTTGAATAGGATATAGTGTAAAAATACAACCGTTTAAATTATTGTTACAATTATAAAATTATTAAATATATGATTCGGATTCAAATCAGAACTGAAATTGTAATGAATAATATATGAGTTTGATTTAATTATTTGACCCACAATCGAACCGAACCGAACCGAACCGAACTGAACCTGATACTTGTATAAATAGCCGATACAATGCTAATACAATTATTTATAATTAACTAATATAGAAACATAGTTAATAACTATGAAAAGACAACCACATGTAGTATTTTAGTATTTTTAGGAGAAATGTTTATAATATCATATCACATGTTTGGAGATCAATTAATACACATCTTTAATATTTTGATGTCCTAAAGTTTTGGAAGAGCAATGAACAAAGGTACCCAATCATCTCTTACATTGCTAGGAACTGTTAAAGATTTATTTATTTATTTAAAAAAAAAAAAAACTCAAAATTCATTTTTAGTTTTAACCGTTGGATTAAAGCTATTAACAACGGTTAACATATCACTCATCCGATTAATTTTGAATTAGCACCTTTTCACTTATGATTATCCGTCTATCTGAGATTAATTATCTGTTGATTAGTAATATGCAAGCTGTCATCCGGTTGGCATCTATATACACACCCTTTCAATTCTTCTTACCGTTGATAATTCATCTATAAATACAATAAGAGCATCTACATCCCTGCAACTCAAATGAGTTTCTAAATATTTGTTAACTACTTTTTAGAAATTATGGTCTTTAAAGTTTCTAACTCTCACATCTCTGAAATTAATTTTGGAGTTTCAATTAAGCCATGTTAGCAGTAAATTAAAAAGGAGAATTAATCTGAGCCAATCAGATGATCTACATGGAGTTTAGAAACAGTTTCATAATTAGAAACTCTACTGCATAGTTTCTAAATAAGAAACTCTCCCACATCCCTGAAATTGAATTAGAAACTGCCACGTCAGATTTGAAACTCTAATAGTTTCAGGGATGTGGATGCTCTAAGTTCATATCAACTTTTAATAACTATCTCTGATACACTTTACTGTCCAATCAATTTACACATACAGCATATTCCTTCTCATCTCCGTATATTCACTTATATCATTCCTCCAAATAATATATATATTTGAGATTATATTTTACAAAATATTATTATTCGATAAGTTGCTGGATATCAAGGAGTTATTGTTAGTTACTTCCAAGGACGTGCCCTAAGAAGTGACAAACCCGGATTATCTTGGTTGCGGTTCCAAATCTTGCACGGTAGAGACGGAATTCGCTTAAGGACGGTGCTTTGCACGATCCGGGTAATAAAATTTTTATTATCATTTAATTTTCTGTTATTATCTGATTTTACTTCAGTTTTGTAGATAAAATTTCTAACAGGAACTTGCTAGTTGTTTCAATCACAACAATAGTTTCGGAATCACCTTTTAAAGTAACAGAGTAATTGTTAACAAATAAGTAAGTTTGAACATGTACTCGCTCTGAATCTGAACTTGATACAATAATTCACAAACAAGTTATGAGTATCTATCTATCTGTAACCGAAATGTCTACCATTAAGAATCCAAATTCAATATGATTTTAAAAAATAAGTATATGAATCAAAATTCAGATCCATACACTTTTAAACTACAAGTCTAAATATAATAATATCGAGACTCTATATGATATCACATGTAACACAATCTCCACTCATGTAATCACATAGTCTGAGTTTCTCTATTAAGAAGAGTTGAGTCAGTAATTTACTAAACGCTTGTTAATATTCTCCTTTATAAATATTATTGGACTCATCTCGAGGATTCTAAGTAACTGCAGTGTAGAATTCTAGAAAATCGACGAATATTGTGTATCTGGTTGAATTTTTTATTGATAGAAATTATTAAAAAATAACAAAGAGAAAGAGAAAGAGTAATTGAATTGTTAGATTGATGAAAATATCGGAGTCGTTGTCTCTATTTCTGAATTTGAATCAGAAACAATAATACCGATAAAAAAAAAAAACAATTCACTTTCTTCTCTAGTTTCTGTTTTTCTCCGTGTATATTTCTTTGAAACTTGTTGATTACAAAATTTTATTAGGAGTAGAACTAGGGTGCTCTTAAGTTCATCCAGCCTCTTGTGAACTTGACTCTAAAATATATCGAATTGACTATAAACGATGAATCCAAACCGTTGAAATCCTTCTACCTAATGATTGATGCGTCTACATGTGAAAATTTTAAAGTTTCGAATTAATTTAATATAGAGTCAAGTGGTCAAAAGAGTCCAAAAAATGAATGCATTAAAATTAATTTATAAACCTTAAACTTTTGACCACTTGACTCTATATTAAATTAATTCGAAACATTAAAATTTTCACATGTAGACGCATCACTCATTAGGTAGAAGAGTTTCAACGGTTTGGATTCATCGTTTAAAGTCGATTCGATATATTTTAGAATTAAGTTCACAAGATGTTTGGTGAACTTAGGAGCACCCTAGTTCTACTCTTTTGTTAGAATATATTAATATTTTGATTGGGACTCACATACATGGAGAATCACAGTAAAAAATAAAGTTTGCATTTGGTGGGATCCACAATAAAAAAGTTTATGAATAAGATGCGGAGAAGAAATAAGTAAGGTCCGTACATGAACAGAAAACTGAAAAAGAAAATATATATATTTTGAATCGTTAGTTCGTTACTATTATTTCCGATTCAAAAGTTTAAATCGGTAGCCTACATCCGATCTTTCTACGTAACTAACAATTGAAATTCCTCAAAAAAAAAAAAAAAAAAACAATTGAAGTACTTTTTTTATTTCTTTATGTTATTTTTCAATAATTTCTATGAATAAAAATTTCTCCGTATCCGGGGTACTGTGTATTTCGTACTTGGACTCATCTCTCCGCGCTGTCGCCACGCTCGCGCTGACTCAGCATCTCGATCCGGGATTCGCAGAAGCCTTTACAGCACGAAACAGCATTTATATGTACTGAATGGGTACGCAAAAATATGCCCGCTGTCCCACGTGTGAGATTGTTTTTGGAGCCTAACGGGCTTGAGTTACCATCAACAAAATAAAAAAATAAACAGAGAGATTGTTTTGGGAAATTTTATTTTGCATAAATACCCTACCAAGAGTGATTAATGTGCAACAATTCTCGTTCGCTTCCGGTAGCTGATTAGCACATGGCATTGTGTTGTTATCGAATCAAAGCTGTTAGATTTTAGGAGAGTGGTGGTTTTTAATGTGATTATCAGTCATTTTCAGAGATGAAACGCATCTAACGGTTATCCATGTAAATGAAGTCAGGGGCGGACCCAGTGTATTCTAGGGGAGGCAGCCGCCCTTCCTGAATTTTAAGTTTTAATTGAGATTTATTGTTTCCGACTGGCTTTGCTTCCTCTTGGAAATTTTTTTGCCCCCCTTTGAATGTTTAATTGGTAATTCGGGTTAAATTTATAGTTAAAATTAAAATAAATTTCTTGAAATATGATTGGTAATTATAATTATAAGTCAGAATATCGTAAATTACAAGTCAGAGCATTATAAAGTATAACTTAAAGCATTATTTTAATAAAATATCAAATTAGTTAATGGATTCAAATCCGATTAGCTATTTAAACCTGATTCGATATTTGTTTGCCCTCCTGACAAAAATCCTGGATCCGCCCCTAAATGAAGTTAGTATCGAAGTGCAGCGGTGGGGTATATTTTATTAGCATAGCAGAGATGAAAGATCATGTGTGGTCTTTCACCAACCGAATTGGTGTTTTGTATAAGTGAATAGCATATAATATGAGATAAATAGATATTTAAATGAGTTGTAATTAGATATATAAGATGATCAAAGCTGAGTTATTGTATGTAATTTTTTATTAATGAAATTGTAAGATGGCAGTTGCTAACTTACTCTAAAAGAAATATGGCGAATTGTGAGACGTACTTTCAATTTAATCATGATTGAGTGTTACTCTCACAAGGACCACACATGCGGTGTGGGAAAGATACTGTGAACTACGGGACAATTTCAATTTAACAATCACTGAGAGTTAGTCTCATGAAAACCACAATTGCGGTGTCAAAAAAAAGAGAAGCTGATGTAGAATGTCGAACACGATCTCTGTGTTTGGGATATATGTTTAAATTAAGGCCTCTAATATAAAGAAAACTATAACATGCTATTTATTGCGATTACAAGTAATTAAATATCTTGCTATTAAGCTTTCGGTGCATTACGTTGATTGGTAGATTATAATGATTCGAGAAAATAAAAGCGTAACAAGAAAATTAATGCAGAAAAATGATGAATAGTTTAATAGCTATTCATTTTAAAATTAATTCAAATAAGTTTAAAATTACAAAATTACTTTCGTAAACATATTACTAGACATAAAGATGTAGTGTACCAATAATATTTCATGCACTTATTTTTGCACTAAGTTTCATCATGAAAGCTGCCTATAATGTTGAATTTTACCATAGAAAATGGGTTCGCCATTTTACAAGACGAAAATTTGGAATTTCAAAATAATTTTACTATGCACAGAAGGGAGCAGCTAAGAATTATTTGAATTTAGACTAGGGAAAATTATGATATTTTGTATTCAATTGAGTTTTCAAACTTACATTCCATATGATATTTTATGATAGAGCGTGCATTTAAAGGAATTCATATCACCTAAGGTAAGTCGTAATTTGAGTTTAGATTCAGACCGCCGATAAATTTTGACACGAATATTAAAGAATTTCATGCATCTTATTTCAAACCAAATTTATCAAATTTTAATCAGGCACTTCGGATTCAAATTCAAAATTTGAAAATGTTGAGTTACCCTCGGTATCTAGGAGTTCAAAGTAGGTCCGATGTCTATTGAATCTACTTTGATTGGATGAGCTTAATTACCGTCTGATTCGCATTAATATGCATACGCTCTGCTTTAAAATCATACGTATCTGTTTCAATTCTCATGAACAAATATCTTAATACAGATCAGACGATACTAAAGCTTATTAGACCCAAAAATAAACTTAAAGCCCATCAGATCTACTCTATTCTTGGTATATAGATCGTTTAAAGCGTTTAAAGTCGATTCATCTATCTTTTGTCTTTAGTTTATTATTTATTTTGTAAGCCTTTTAGTTTAGTTCCTCTCCCCCGACGACACAAATACACGAATACGTATTCTCTGCATTAACTCAAAAGGAAATCTTTTGAGTTAATAGTTTTAACTGTATGATTTTAAACGGAATCAATTTAACCGTCTAATTTTAACACAGAAATTTTTAATATTAGTATAGATTTATTCTGCATGAATCTTACAGCAGATGGAATGGTCCAGATTTATTAACTCAAAATAATTTTTTCTTAAGTTAATGCAGAGGATACGAATTCCGAAGACACAGGTGACAGGGCTGTAGGAAACCTGAAATTTGTGAACATAAATAAATATCGCACCCATCAGTTTTCTGCTATTCCTTGTACGTACCTTTTCATAGGCTCACCTCCCTCGAGATTCTCTATTTCTCAGCCATGCATAAAGATTCCCGGGTTAGCCAACGGAGGAAATTTTTTATCTATAAAAATTAGATGTACACAAATAGAAATAATTCGTTTCTATGTGCAATTAAAAAATCTATGAATCTAAGTTCGATCTTAATATAAACGAAGTATTATTTCAATTTCTGTATGTCTAATTTTTATAATTTCTATGAATAAAAAATTTCCGCCAACGGAACAGTACAGCCAGTAAGATGCCACCTGTCCAAGAAAAAGACAAAACAGTAAGATGTTTTGAGCTATCTCCAGATGGGACAGGGAAAATGAAATAGAAAAACACGTGGTGCACGCATGTCGGAGAGACCCGAAGTCTCCAATTCACCGATTTTTCACCAACGGATCGAGATGTCTCTTTCGGCCTTTCCCATTTAAAAAAAAGAAACAAATTTACATACATCATTTTATATATTTTTCCATTCAAATTGAAAAATCAATTACCTTTTCGTCTAAATTCAATCTCTGTATACATATAGCCATCTATTAATTTAATAATAATAAAAAAACTAAATGGACAGTTTTGCTCTTTTTTTAAAAAAAATTAGGTCACTCGCTTGGCATTCTCTAAACCCTTCTTATCCCTTCTCACCTTTTGGTCAGTTCTTCTCCCTCTTTCTCTCATTTCAGACTTATTCGGTGGACTATTGAGAATGAACATAGACACGGAAAATGAACTAAAAATTACTGTTCATGTGGGAATTGAATTTTTTTTTTCCGCAAAAACAGTAAAGCAGCTGAATAAGACCTTCTTGTTCAAACTCTCATCCGCCCCACAGGGTTGATATTTATTGGTATCTATCTATTTCAATAGATCAAACAGGACTGTGTGCTTTTATCTACTTTTTATGATTATCCACTTTATGAGCATCGAGAATAGTCTTTCCTTCAATAATGTTCAGCTCTCATCTGCTTATTGATTAGTTTTTATATGTATCCTAATTTAAACACCCGTACTGGTTCAAATACTATTGATTAACGCTAGCTAAAATATTAATTATGGTACTCAGACAATTGGGTTTGGGGATTTTGATCTCAGCATGTAGTTATAGATGAAAAGCATGAGATGAATTGGGTTTGGAATATTTCTAAAAAGTATGAGATTAATTATATGTCCTAATATTTATCTCAGAAGTCAGAAGCGAAGAGAGAATATGCTGGTATTATTTACCAGAGAGAGAAGCAGGGCTTAATGTTACTGTTTAGTTATGCTAAATATACCCAAGGTTTTTTTTTTTTTTTGCAGTTTATATACTCAAGTTTGTCATCTTCAAGACCGAAATTTTTAAATATACCATATTCAGAAGAAAAAAAAAATCAAATTGTCACTTTTTATAGTTAATTTCAAATGTGTCATGTCTGCTAAATGAGATGACAAACACAGAAGGATAAGTCTATTTGAATTGATGGACCCTGTCTGTGGGTCCATCATTTTATTTGACGATTTTTTTTTTTAAAACAAATCTAGTCCTGCTCCAAATTTGACTTTTGACATGAGTACTTTGCACGTGGCAATATCTTTCAGACTTCTTTCTTTCTTAGGTCTCATGAGTGTTTTGCATGTGACAAATAAAAAGCTCTTACTATATTTAAAAATATTTTAAATAAACAAAGTCTGAAAGGCTTTTGACATGAGTGCTTTGCAGTTTTTAATTTGAAACCTAGCTTATTATAAGAAATTGTGGATCCAATGTAAAATATATATATATTATGTTTGTCATTTCATTTGGCGAACTCGTCTTTTTGTGTTTACCAGTTTATTTGGAGGACGTGGTAGAAATTTAAATCCACAACAAAATTGGCGATTTGGTTTATTTTTTTTAATATGATATAAATAAAAATTTCGGTCTTCGAACAACACAGTATTTGTAAAAGGGCAAAATGGTCAATCTAACTTATTTTTATTTATTCAATAGTATTTTTAAGTGATTAATTGAATAGATGGAAATATTAATAAAAAAAATTGAGTTTGAATGGGGATATAACTAGTTTTGAAATTTTGGATAGGAAAATATCTAAATCTTGTGTGTAGGATGGATATATATCTAAATCTCTCTTTTTTAAAAATGAAAAATCAAATTATCGGAAAAAAAACTTCGAAAAATAAATGAAACCGTATTAATTATTAGGTTTTTGTTGAAAGCAAATACTTCAGACTGATTCAATAATTTAGTTCTAGTAATTTCTAAATGTGACTGCACCACCATAACTAATTTTTTTTTTGGAAACAACTGCAATCGAGTCATTCGTTCGGTCCCCATAGCCTGCTTTTCGTAGTTCTATTTATTTTTTAAGAAAAAAATAATTAATTTTTTTTCAGATAATTCCATTTTTTATTTTCTAAAAGAATGTCCCTTTCGTGCCATTGTTCTTTTCTCTTTCTGATTGGTTGCAATATTCACAGTTCCTCCGTGAACTCTATCCAGTGAGACTTTTATCATGCCTCAATAGTTATCTCTTGAGTAGGAATAACAATATTGATTGGATAAGATAAGACCGAATTTCTGTCAAATTTTAGATACGACTCTTATTGCAAAGGTTGAAAAATTGACTTGCGATTCCAAATCAGTTCAGTTTTTTTTTTTTTTTTTAATAATGATAAAAAGTTGCTTCAAATCATTAAAATTTTCATAACTTATTTATAATATTTTAGATATTTTTGTTATTTTCAATTACATTTCATAACTTTTAAGGTTTATCTTAGAGAAGGGATCACTTAAACAATATTTTTGCTGATCTTATTATCTTTTTTTAATGGTTAGTGGTTAAAATTACTACTAACAAATATATTGATAAGAAAAAATTACAAAATTCTAAGTTCTATCACCTCATATAACATAAAAATAAATATTTATATTCATACTCAATTTTAAAATTTATTTTCAATCTCGCTTCACGACCGGATCCGCTTCTTCAATCGCCACTGCGCTCCAACAACGAACAGATCTAGTCACCGTCTCGCTCCAATCGAGATGAAAACTCTACACTCCGAACTCCGATATTACCACATTCTTGGCTCCAATTGGCTCCGCTCGATACTAATTACTTCTCTCTCGATCCACGATCGCCGCCGCGCTCCGACGACCACCGGATCTACTCACTACCGCGCTCTGACCGAGATGAGACTCTATGCTGTAAGCTCCGACGATACCGTATTTTCGGATCCGGTTCCTTCTTTCTCTCATTCTTCTCTTTGCTTGAGGAGGTAACGAGAGAGAGGAAAGATGTTGTGTCGAGAATGAGATCTACAAGAAGTAAAAAGAGAGGCTTGAATGGAGAGTGGAGAAATAGGTGGTGGAAGGTGGGGGGGGGGGGGGGGGGGGGGGGGGGGGGGCGGGGACGACTAACCTAATTTTCCTTGTTTCTCTCTTTCAAAAGCAACTTTCAAAAGTGATTGCTGATTTTATTATCTTAACAATAGTTTTTTAGAATAAAGATTCAAATTTAATGAAAATTTAAAAGTAAATTTATATGTATGTTATTGGACACAGAGATAGTTTCGTAATCAAATTTTAAACAATTTAAGTATTGTTCGGTGATTTATCAATAATTGTTTATTTCGGACAATTGAATTTTAAGTTATTTAATGTACGGTAAAACATACACCTGATCTCATCCTTTTTATAGACATGAATCTTACGCATAATGTAGATCATGCCGATGAAGTTCGATCTTAAATTTAGGCTTTATTGTCAAAATAAAGAATTATTAAGCGATCTCTCCTCTTTAATTAAAATAAAGCACAGTAGTGGTTAAAACAACGAACCAAATATACTGAGGTAATCCTTATTTATGTTCAACGCTACCTTATTAAAATTGTACATAATAACTCAAAATTAAGACACAAAATATATAAAATGATTTATGCATATGATTACATGTATCATGTATCATGGTTCGATCAGGTAGATTTATTCTAAGCTTGTGCCGGACCATACCTGTTACAGGCACAACCTAATCCTATCCGACAACTCTCCTGAACCGAGTGCGTGAGAGCATGCAGAGCTGTTAGGCAAGCATGTGAAGCTTAATTTTTAAACTGCACTAATTCACACCCGTTCGATAATAAAGTTGAAAAGTATTTTTTTTAAGAAAGTCTTAAACTTGACAAAATGCACAAGACATGCGAAATCATAACTTAAAAACTTGAACAAAATAAACACTAAGAAAATGAGATTAAGTTGTACTAAAGAGCGCACCGTTCGGTAGACTTAAGACTCTTTAGAGCACTAAAAAGCTCTAAAAAAGTCTAAGTTGAACTTGACGAACAATACCGCTAAGATTATCATGCTTTTTAATTACCATCCCTACCAATATAATAATTAGTCGAGCATGGTCATTCGAATCTTCTTTGCTTAAATTTATATCATTCTAAGAAGTCATACAAAATTAAAATTCTCTATAGCAGTACAAACTTGTAAATTAGAGAAGGCATCTAATGCCGCAAGTTCTTTTTGTTATCACATTCACATGTCACAACCTCACTTTTTATTTATATTTTCAAATCTGAAATTCATCTGTCTAACTCATATAATTTATTTTGAGTAATGTTAGGAATCAAGTCATCAAACTATTTAATATTCACAAAAAAAAATTGCTCTTTCCGAATTTCAACATGTGACTTTTCATATGAAGAGCATGAATCCAAATAATTTATTGTGTTGGTTTTTATGAGAGATACATCAACATAAATTAATATCTACACTTATATTATTTAACAACTTGATTAGTAAAAAATAAATTCTATATATCATAAAGATTTTTTTTAATAAAAAAAGGACAAAATCAATCATTTTGATTCCATAACTATTTTTAAATATACAAGCCAATTAAATATGGAATGTAGATGCTCTTATCAACCATTTAAAATTGCCAGTGGTCCAGGCTAGAGAAAGAAATACGTGACATGCTGTGATTTGGTCGTGTGACGTGATGTGACATGATAAATTTTTTTTTCGTGTGACGTGACGTGACGTGATCAAAATAGTGGCGGATGGTTACGTCATGCGAATGGTCACGTCACGCGTAGTCACACTGTGACCATACGTGACGTGATTATACGTGATGTGACGTGTCGTGACATCACGTTAATTTTTTATATTTTAATTTAAATTGTTAAAAATTTAGAAAAACATATAAAAAATTTGAAAAATTCTAAAATAAGTAAATAATGTTGCAAAGATTATTTTTTTAGAAAAAGTTGTTGGACATTATTTAAAAAATTCAAATTACAAACATTCATTAGACTAAACTAGAAAAAATAAAAATCAGTACTACATGAGTATCAGCATCACTGAATCTACACTAAAATGAAAATCTGAATACTCTATACATACAAAAAAAAATTGAATAGTCTATGTTTCATACCGTGACATGACCATTTGATGTGACGTGACGTAACTAGTCCGCATCACGTGACATGACATATAATTTTCGCTTAAATGCGATCACATCACACAACACGCGAGTCACGTCATATAATTAACACACATAACGTTATGTGACATAACTAGTCACACCGTCATAAATTTTTTTCTCAATCCCACGCCCCACGCCCCGTTATTCTTTTGTTCCCCTTCGGCTTTATTAAGTGCGTATCCTCTGAGATGTCTCAATTTTTGCGTGACCTACGTGTGTTCGGTGCCTATTCGGGGATAGCGCAGGGGCAGTACTATTTGTACTTTGAGATTCGTGCAAAACTATTTAAACAGTTAAGATTACCTAAAGTCTCGCAAAGTTTGAGATATATGCGAATTCCTTTACTTTACCCTTTTATTATTTCTTCTTCTGCGCCACATTTTTTACATGGGGTCGCTTGTGCTAGCTCCTGTTGGTGTGGCGGGTTGCATGTCTGTGGGATCTTCTATAATTTTTAAAGGATGCTTCTGTATAACGAGTCGTCACGCTGCTATGATTTTGCTTCATGGTCGTTATTTCATTTTGATTTTTGGTGGCATTCCTTGTATTCTTATTCTTTTATTTATTTTTTTTCTCTTGTTTTATATATGCATGCACATTTTCTTATTTGTTTTAACGAAATTTAGTGAACAAAAATTTAACAATCAATGTAATATGATGTCAAGGGCCTATGTCCAAATCGTTGTATTTAATGAATTGCTCTTACCGTCGCTGATTATAGGGGTGTCAATGGATACGACAAGGTTCATTATAAATTTATAAATTGTCATTATCTTTATCTGTATCCCACGTATCCTATCTTTCATATTATGGTTGTCGGATAACAAAATAGTAGTAGATAAATAATAGGTAATACTAATATAATAATAATTTTAATAATTTATTAAATAAAACATTAAAACACATTCATTTCGCACATATATACGTGTTTCGAAGGTCTAAACATTATTGAGATTTGCTGGAATTTATTTACGTTTATAAATAGTTAATTAAGTTTAACATAACTACTAAGCGTATATAGTTGGAAATTGAATATTCATTGCTCAATAGTATATATATAATATATATAGTTTTTTTTTATAATTACCTGAGTAGATAATGTGTACGGAATATATTTTACCGTACCCTTACCAGCTTCGATAATAATTTTTTTTTACCCGTACTCAATAAGTTTGCGAAAAAAAAAATCTTACCCTTACCCGTCTTATAATATACAGTACGTGTTGGATAAACGGATAATATAATGCCATTGACACCTCTGGCCTACTGCTGAACAATAGCATCGTTTTTCGCTCAATGAGACCTCTCATACTAGAGTTTTAAAAATATTTATTTACATCTGAAATATATTAGACTAAACTTTTTTACAAAAAATATTCCGACAAAAATGAATTTATTCGGAGCGAAGTTGATTTTTTTAACTTTATAATAACAACAAATTAAAAATCCTGAGAACAATAAGAAATCTCTCACCATATTTTAATTAAAACACTATGCCATTGGACCATAACACCGCAACAATTTTGTTTGAGATTTGCAATTGAGCATAGTAAATCTTGTACTTAATCTGTCTGGCGTAATTAATGTTTGATAGTAGCACGTTTAACCTTCCACGTGCGATAGCTATCATTTTGAACAAAAAAAAAGTTATATTATTGAAACCATTTTATAAGCTTGAAGCGCCAACTAGTTGTTGGTCGATGCCGACACCTTAAAGTGCCTTCGAAGTTCTTATTAATAAACCATATAATTACCAAAACCACGGAATCAGTGGGTAGAACCTATTAACGAACGAGTATATTCTCTGAGATAGATACTGATCGTGTAGTATAATCACAATTAGAGCTGCACAAAATGTTCATGATTCATAATTTGTTTAGGATCAATTCGGATTCAGCTCATTAATAATTTGTATTGGAACTGCCTCGAATTAGAACTGGTTCGAGTTGACTGGTTCGGTTGACTACTAAGTAGAGTTCAAATTGCTCCTAATTTGCTCTTAAGCAACTCGAGTTAGTAGACCGTGGATTGTTTTTCGTAATTTTTAGACAATATTGTAAACGGTGGATGGTTTTCGGTAATTTGATACTTAATAGTAGACTTTTTATTAGATACCGTGGATTGTCATGGCAGTTTGTAATATGTTTCAGTGAGTTGGCTCACGAGCTATGAATTGATTCGAGTTTCTTACGAGTTGAGTCTAAATTGTCTTTTTTGAAACTCTTGACAGTGGCAAAAAAAACAATTCAGACTCAGCTCAAAAGAAACTCGAGTCAATTCATAGCTCGTGAGACAACTTGTAACTTGAGTTTGAATTATCCTTAGCTCACTCATAACTCGGCTCAGTAGCAACTCTTATTCACCGTCTTATCAAAATCAATTCAGTATCTACTTATAATATAAGAAGTATGTTTTTTAAATTCGTGCCAGATTAAAAGTTTAAACGGACGACTCGGATCTCATTCTGCGCGGTCAGGTATTTGCATTGGATCTGAATTCCATATTAATGTTGTCATCTTGAAAAACGTTTATTTACACTTTGACAGCAATTTTATTTATTTATTCTTTTATTTAGGATCCCCTGCATTTGTCGAATCCAACCCGTTAATCATGACAGAATACAGTATTACCAACTTGTATGTACAAGTAATTAAATTTCTTACTTTTTCTTAGCTACCGACGTGGCCCCATTGTGTGCCATAAGACTAATAATCAATCGATGCCTAATTTTTTCCATTTTCGGTACGTAAACCATATATATATATACAGAGAGAGAAGGGATCAAGTTACAACATCGATTTTTTTTATTTTCAAGGTCCAAATATTCGATCCAAACCATTCAACATGATTATCTAAATAAAATATGCTTCCAAATCAAATTTTACATTTTTTTTGAATTTTTTTACTATTTATTAAGCATTTTACAAAAACTAGTCAAATTCAGACCATTGAATTTTGTACCCATCCTAATAAATAGTTAAAAAATTAAAAAAAAAATGTAAAATTTGATATGGAATCACATTTTATTTAGATAATCATGTTGAACGGTTTGGATCGACGATTTGGACTTTGAAAATGAAAAAAACCGTTGTTGTAACTTGATCCCTCCTCATATATATATAGAGTAAGGCTATTGTGCATTGCGAATTAAAGGGGGTGTTTTAATTCGCGCTCATATCGCTATTTTCAAAGTTCAAATAGCCGATCCGAACCACTCAACATGTTCTCCATATTGAAATGTGCTTCGAGACCAAATTTTACATTTTTTGAAATTTTTTTACTATTTATTAAGCCACTTTGAAAATCGCTGATCCAACGGTTTTACTGTTTGGTTGAGCCACATGCTTGGTTGAGCCACTCGCTCTACGAAGAGACGCATGCTCAACTCTCGAAAATAAAATAGCATATGAAAAATGCTGAAGTGTACCAGCACCCTTTAATAAAAAAAACCTTTTAACTTTAAAATTATTAAAAACAATTTAGTAAAATTTTAAAACCGTAACCTTTAGTATGAAGACATTGTCTTAGTTACTAGATAAAAATAATAATTCTCTAATTTATTCAATTCGAATTCACATTTCAACACACATCTTATAGTCTTCCCTAAAAATCTATTGTTTAACGTAGGGGTGCACAAAAAAACTCATGACTCATGACTCGTTTTCGCCAACAACTCGAGTTGGAACTGACTTGAGTTCATTGACTCATATGTCTTACGAGTCGAATCCAAGTTGCCTCCAATTCGGTTCGGAATCAACTCGATTGACTTGATAAACTATGTAATATTTTGTTAGACTTTGTACTATTTAGTAATTTGATAAACTTTGTAACTATTTAATTATGTATTTGTCACTGTTTCATTATGTAAAGTTTTAAATTGTGCATTATTTTGATAAACTACGTACTATTTATTTTGTTAGACTTTGTTTAAGTAATTTTTAATTTGATAAACTATGTACTATCTATGAGTCACAAGTCGACTCGAATTGACTCGAGTTATTCATGAGTTGAATCCAAGTTGGAGTTTTTGACTCGAAACTGGATTAACAACTCGGCTCACGAGTTCACGAGTTGAATCTAAATTGCTCTCAACTCGGACTCAACTCAGCTCATGAGTTCATGAGTTGAATCAGAGTTGCCCTCAACTCGGCTCATGAGCAGCCCTAGTTTAACGGCAATCGGCTTGTCCTATACATGCAAGAGTTATTGATAACATATTCTTAGCATATATCTCTGGAGATCTCAGAGTTATTGATAACGTATTCACTTAATAGTCCTAATAATCATTTCTCAAATTAGGTTAAAATTGTAAAAAAAATTGCAGGCATGTTTCCGGTCTTATAATGTTATGTCATTTAAGTTTCATCTGGTATTTTATTAAAAGCCATTATGTATTCAAATTGCAGGCATTTAAGTTTCATCTGGTAAAATTCAAATCATTTGTAGACAAATTTCATCATTTCATGTAAAATTTCAAGATTTTATAAAAATTATAAAGTTAATCTATTGTTATCGAATCTACCTCAAAAATTAATATTGTATCATAATTTTCTTTCTCAAGCTGATACTTGGATTCATATCAAAAACAATTTTTATCGTTAATTAAATAAATAATAATTAAAAACTTAGCGTTTAGGACAAATAATGATACGTCTATATATAATTATCTAAAAAAAAAAATATCTCACAAGAATATTTTTTTTGTCAAAACATGAAACCCTTCTTTAAGAAAAAACGAATATATGTTTCTATATCAACTTCCTCTTCTCTGCGTCATTTATTTTTAATTTCACAATTATTACGTAAGGCGCGCAACAGGGTTGCGACAAAAAATATTATATAAATATTTGTACAGAAGACCGAGTCAAAAATAATATCTTATCAGCGAGTTGACACTTGACAGCAATTTACTTTTTTCTGACAGCTGCATTTTCCTGCAAGATTTGAGACTAAATAATATAATTTCATCTGAGACGAGAGTGTGAAAAAGTACTAATTTCGTAGCAATCCTAGCGAAGCAGATGCGGTCCATATACAGAGGAACAGTAACAGAGTAGTTTTTATTCCACGCAGAGCAAGATACATACGCAGTATTCTTTTGACTCTGTTGTCTATGCGCTGCACAAAGCAAATACTCTTTTGTTAATATCTGTACCCCCACCGGTGGTTAACTCGTTTCAATATACGTCAATTTTCAAGGGTTCAATTCGAAAATAAACCTCTTCAGTGTTTACCCAGAGTCCAGATACAGGAAAATATTTTATTCGGAAATAGTTACAAGGGCGAAGGGTGTATCGGGAAAGACACTTTTCCTGAACAGCTTCTTTGCATTCATAACCCCGCCCCTCCCTCTCTCTCTCTCTCTCGCGCATCATCGCCATGCAGTTGAAAGCTCTCTCATTCTAAAAAAATCGAGGAAAGACTAAGAAGGATCTCGTAGTATCCAACAATCGGTGGTTCAATCGGATCTTGCCGGAGATATCTCGGATCCAGTCCTTATCCGCTGAGATCAACTGGTACCTACTGAAATTACTTGTATACTTCACTTTGAGATCTGGAATCTTAGCGGATCTGAACCATTCAACAGTCGTAGCTTGTCAGTATTGACAATATCGGGTCATTTAATATTTAGATTGCTTGCATTGGCAAGAATCAAGATTTTTCAGTTGATTATTGTTTTTCCTTATTATAATCGAATTCAATTGCTTTGCGAGCTGAATTCGGTGCATTAGAAAATTACATTCTACCCGGACAAGAGAACCTAAAGAGATTTAACGTAAACATGATTTCCATTGAAAATGATTCCTTTGCATGCGCTTTGCATAGCTAACCTTGGGAAAATAAAATTTGTGTAAAGCCCCACAAAGTTCATATTTAATTAAGGGTGAGGATGTTGGCCAGTAGTGCATTACCAAAGGGGCGCTTAATTGGATGGCGGGACTAAAAGATGCTTAACCTTTTTCTAATATCTCAATAAAATATTGGTTGCTTTAACTTTTGTACTCGGCATATATGCTCATCACAAAAGTGAATTTTTGTGTTTGTGGTTTTCTGTTCATGTTGGAACTGATTCTTTGTTTTTTCGTGCGAAGCATATATTTGTTTTCCTATTTCTTAGATTTGGAACTGATTCCTAGTTCATAAAAATAAAAAGATCATCATTATGAGCTGATGGGTTGCTGTTAGATTCTTGCATTGTATTTACTGGTCATGCTGCATAGCTTTGGAATCTCAAAGTTTGGTTCCATTCATTGCATGGTGGTTGTTCAGGTTGCTAGCTGCTATTGGGTTACTCCAGCCAGTTTTTCAGTAATTGTGCTCTTATGATTGTCTAATTAAGTCAGGCAGTTGGTCAATTTGCCAGTGGATTACTCATTGCTTAAAATAAGGGAATAGTAAAAGTGGTATACCAATGGGAGCAATTATAAAATAAGGTTTTAAATTAATATAGAGAGAAGGTAGATCTTGAAATTAACTACGCTCCACAAATGCAGCTTTATCTTACAAACTTATTGTTGCAAAAAGACCCCCATTTGAAGAGGACAGATTCTGATGGGGTCGAACCCAAAACCAGCTGAGGATTTGATGGGGAGGTCAAATGGGGTGCATTTTTCAGGGCTTGTTAGCAGGGATGAGTTCGATAAAAATGGGCACAGAGAGGAGATGCCTACCACATCTACTATGGAGAATGGCCATAAGGAGCTCAGAGAACCATTTGTCATAGGTTAACATGCTACTTTTTAACATACCTAATACATATATCTCTAGTTAGATTTTTTTTTTTTTTTACTTTCTCAAATTTTATATATATTTATTTTTCAGGTGTTGGTGGTGGGGCGTCCTCTGGAAAGACAACTGTGTGCAATATGATCATCGAACAGCTTCGTGATCAGCGTGTTGTTCTTGTTAATCAGGTATTAACTGTGCAGACTGATATGATTCACAGGTCTAACCAACATCCCTATGCGAAAAATTGCACGAAGATCCTCCAATCTGAAAAAAAGGAGAAATAACTCAAAAGCCTCCAAGAGGAGGAATACACGTTGCACCTTATCTATGCAGAACCATACTATTGTTGTGTTCATTGTTACTTCTTGTACTCTTTAGTAATATTTATGTCGAATCTTTCAGGAGTCATTCTACTATGGTTTGTCAGATGAACAGCTAACAAGAGTTAACGAGTATAACTTTGACCATCCAGGTACTTATCACTAAATGCTTCTTGAGAAAGGCAATTGAAGTCTTTGTGACGATAACCCTGCATCTTTGATAATTCAATGACAAAACCGTCCTATTAATTTATGTAGTCTACAAAAATAAACTAATGCCTTAACCCAAGGAGGAATTGGTAGCTTGAGCAATTGTCGATGCAATATTAACTTTCGTCAAGTGTGTTTGTGGTGGCCATTGGTATAAATTGTAGAATATGGTTGTACAGTTGTACTTAATTGTTTTTTGTTATTACTTTATATCATAATATGCAGGTGCATTTGACACTGAGTACTTGCTTACCTGTATGGAGAATTTGAAGCATGGGAAGTCAGTAGATATGCCTAATTATGATTTCAAAACCTACAAGAACGTATTGCCCCCAAGAAAGGTACTGATTCGTTTAGTAACATACATATGGAAGTTCCTATTGTTAAGTGACAAATGTCAGTACATTGTAATATAGAAATATTTTACTAAATTTTCTACATGATGCTTATTCAGAGCGATCGACACCTCAGCTTTGATTACTTTGTAACCTAATATGAATGTCTCATTTCTTTTGTTTTCAATTTTTTCTTTTGGAACTGTTCAAATGTCTTAATTGTTCCCTTTGTTGTAGGTAAACCCATCAGATGTCATTATATTAGAGGGGATATTGGTCTTTCATGACCCACGTGTCAGGGACCTTATGAGCATGAAGATCTTCGTTGATACAGGTTGCTGTTCTCTCTTGTTTTTTTTTTCTAAAAAGTGGCAGCAGCTTTCTCTCTCTCTCAGTCACATTATGTGTATGTGGAATTTTTATTAAAGTAATATAAACCTGTCCAAATCCTCTGGTAACCAAATAGATCATACTGTGTCAGGTTGTGTCAAGGTCACCCGGAAAGGGTTAGATTCAGGATTCATAAACCTAACCTGACATGAAGTTGAATTGAGCTGAAACCTACGTTGTATTCAACCAGTACCGTATCTAAAAAAGTACTCCAGTGATATGTGCATATTGATCTTGCTTTTGTATATGTTGCTAGATGCTGATGTAAGGTTAGCCAGGAGGATAAAGCGCGACACTAATGAGAAGGATCGAGATATTAAAACAGTACTTGATCAGGTGCATTTGGCATTGTCATATGTCTTTTGGTCAGAAATTACTTCAAGGCCCTTTGTTGTCTACTTTGTGTTGATTTTAAACCCTATCAAACAATATTAGACCAGAAAAACCTAGATATCTCGATACACTTTGGAAAATTCTATTTGGACAGTCGGCACTGATATATTACACTGCTCTGTTGTAGCCTATAGTCTCATCTGATAATTGATTGGAGACCAAAACATTTAATATTGGGCAGTAAACTCAACCATGTTCAGTTTTTCTCACAGTATTCGAAGTTTGTGAAGCCGGCATTTGAGGACTTCATCCTGCCAACAAAGAAGTATGCTGACATCATCATCCCGCGTGGTGGAGACAACCATGTGGCAATAGACCTGATTGTGCAGCACATCCGCACCAAGCTTGGTCAGCATGATCTCTGCAAGATCTACCCCAACTTGTATGTCATCCAGAGCACCTTTCAGGTACAATTGCTCTGTGCACCTGCTCATATTCTATCAGTAATCATTGGTTATGGATGCCATGCTTGCTTTGGTCACAAGTCACTTGTGAATTTGTTTTGCAATTTCTTGGCAGCAGCAAATTCAGCGATATTACTCTTGTTTGTAATTAGCTTTTCAAGTGTTTAGTTTATCCCAAGACCCAAGGTGCGTCGACACTGTAAGACTTCCGTCCTGTTAGTTTAATCACCTCTGCGGTCAAAATAATCTCCAAGCTCCTCACTGATTGACTACAAAATATCCTTCCATCCCCAATGCACCCAAACCAAACGGCTTTCATTAAAGGCTGTAGTCTTATGGAAACCAAAGTGGGGGGATGACCACGACCTAGGAAATATTGTTTAGGGTAGTATTACAGGCCTTAGGTCATAGAATTAGTGATTCGGGGCAAGGACGTAGAGCCTAGGACTTTGACCCCAATGATCTTATAGTTTAGACATAATATAGTTAGTATTAGTATTATTAGTAGTAGTACCACTATTACTATTACTACTACTACTATTATTTTTATTACTATTTTATTACTATCTACCTTGACTTTATGTTTATGATTGGGTTTTATTTCTAGCCTACCCCAACTTGTTTGGGACTAAAAGGTTTGGTTGTTGTTTTGAAAAAAATGGGGTGGGGGTTAGTGTGTGTGGTTGGGGGGGGGGGGGGGGGGGGGGGTTACCATTTGGCCTTGAAGATACTCTTCCACCGCCCCTTGTATTTCCTGTTGGGTCACAAATTTGATATTGGAGATTACCATTGCCAACTTTTGAGTTTGGTTTGATATTTCTTCTATTCGTTTGGTTTGATATTTCTTCTATTCGTGCTAGTGTCATATGTAGGGACTAATATTTAGTCCTTGATAAATATCAAGGTGTGGTCAAATAATGGAGGCAGTTGACGTTGCTGACCTTTATATTAGGATGTGAAAGACCTTCCAGTATTGGGTCAAAACTGCAAAGCACAGCTCATGTAAAACTTGTGCTTCCATGATATTTTAAGGAGATGCATTACAAGTTGGAGACATGGTTACAGCAGTAATACTTGAATATGTTTTGGTTTTTCTCT
>CAXKVW010001365.1:0-54362 GCA_964058825.1 Carex arenaria | reverse complement strand
AGACTGCATTAAGATGCTTGTAGGCAACAAAGTTGATAAGGTAATTTAATTGTTGTTTTTAATATTTTCTCATCTGATTGGAAGTTTTGTCCCTGTTGTGAAAGCATCATTACTCAAAATCATGCAATTGACGGTGAACACTTGATGAAAAATTGAAGGAAAGTGAAAGAGCAGTTACAAAGAAAGAAGGCATAGATTTTGCAAGAGAATACGGGTGCTTGTTCCTTGAGTGCAGTGCCAAAACTAGAGTTAATGTCGAGCAATGTTTCGAGGAACTTGTTTTGAAGGTAACAAACTCTAATGTTCTAACTAGAGTGTAAATTAAATTACATAACCAGTCCTGAAAGCAATTCATTTTAGAAAAGAATTTCTTTTGGATCCCTTCATTTATAAAGAAAGAAAAGATACATAGATGATTAGTATCCTTAAATATTGTAGAGTATTTTGGTGAGATGTAAAGGCAGGGTCATTCCACATCATCTCTATGTAGAGTCAGAAATCCATGTGTTAGATAGCAAATCCAAATTTGCTAATTTGTCATATACTTTCTTGACAAATGGTATCAAAGTATCTCATTCCCACTTAGAATTTATGATTCAGTATATGCCAAATTTTGATCTGACAGCTGTCAGCTGATACAAAATGAAAATTAACAGAGGAACAGATGAAAATGTAGTAAGAGGGTACAGAAAATTTGTTCCTTGTTCCACATGATTTGTTGATGTTGAATTTTGTTCCAGTTATATGACTGAAAAGTCTAAAGGATGTAAAATGACACAAACTGCAGCATTTAAAAACCGAAAGGGACTTTTAGAGGACTGAATCATAAATTCATGGAGGTTCTTTATGTACCTTTTGTGTAGTATCTGTCCACTTGTTTAACTGAAGAAATCACTTTGCTTGTCATTCCATAAAAAAGCTGACTAATACTCAAATGGTTTTTGAGTATCAAATATTTGGGTCCACAAATTTTACTGTAATGTTCCTATTTGCAGCATTCTGTGCTGTTCATGTGTTTCAAAACAAAAGATAGACAGTGAAACTTCAAAAAGTAACTCATTTCAGTGAAACTTATATTTAGCTGAAAATGAAAATGATACCACTTGGAATTTGCCATAGATGATACGTCTTGGTATCTTTAGCGAGTACAATGAAACATGAAAAGATGGTGCAATTTGCAATTATAGATCAAAATGTTGTCTTTCTTTATTGGATAGATTATTGCCTTGTCTGATTGAAATTTTAAAAATGTTTTCCATCCATTCCTGACAGATATTGGATACACCAAGCCTATTATCTGATGCATCTGCTGGGGTAAAAAAGAACATCTTCAAGCAGAAGGCCCCGGAAACTGATTACTCTAATTCCAGCTGTTGTTAAAAAAGGAATATTGAAAGAAACAAGAAAATATTCACTTCCACTTTGTTTTACGGGTATGTTGGTGATTTATTTTAAGTAAATCTGTGTTATGTTGGTGTATATTATACTTTCTGAAGATAGCTTTGGTATGATACACTTTACTTGACATTTGCCTCTCTTTTTTCTTTCTTTTGTTATTTTTATGTTTTGACACTCAAAATGTCATCTTAATTTCTACATTTGTTATATATGATATGGATGCGTTAATTTGGAAGGAACGTTGTAATTTAGTGAACGTCTCTCAAAATGAACACTCATTTGTTTCTCATGATGTTAGCCATCAGACATTAAAAATATTGTAGCAAGAAGTTAAGAACACATGACTAAATGAGGCTGAATTGGTGCAGTTTCTTTATGAAATAAAGCCATTCTGATAAGTTTGGCATCAAATTGGTAACTAAAATAAGAATTAGTTCAACCTCTTTATTGTCATTTACCCGTAACACTAAACACAAGCAGCTTAGCTTATTCCCTGGTGTCCTGATGGAAAACAGTTTTGCATTCACGTCAACGCATTCTCAGAAAGAATATTTTTTTATAGTATTAATCTTCATGAAATATAAATTTTGATAAGAAGATTATCTATTTGATTTCAGAGCGAAAGAAGTTTGAACGCATTTTTGTTCTTGGGATTTTAGGAAGGATTTTTATATGGTACAAATCTTGAAAAAAAAAAATATAAATTTGGATAAAGATAGTTGAACCTTCTAGTCTCTCACCAATACCATATCATTGACATCAATAATTTTCTGGACCACTAAATGTGTCATTAAGCGATAAATATTTAGTTATTAATTGACCAAGCTAACCTCTTTTCATAATTTTTCTGTGTTTTTTTTAAACCCTGATGGAGGCTATCAGGTTAGTGACATTGCACCACAATTGCAATTACATCCCAATTAAAAACTACAATTACATCAAACTGCCAAAAACAACAGTGCACAACACTACATAACAGTATGTCAGCAATGTGCCCTCTTTTGATAATAATTTAATGTGTAGGGAAATGAAAGAGAAGTTCAATTTTTTCTACAAAAATTAAGATGATTGAATAAACTCAACCAAGAAACATAAATTGAGAGAATTCACATTTTATTACTCTAAATGATATTTTAATATTTTTAATATTTATCAATGAAAAAAAAATCTAAAACATATATATATATATATATATATATATAAATTTTATATCACAATTTGACCAACTACTTAGATTAAATTTTTAATATCCAGTATGTATGTCCAACGAGGCAACAATGCAACACAATCACCGCAACACTAAACAATCTTGTCCGCTGGCAAAACAATCCTAGTTCAAGTGATTGTTTACGGGAAATTTTACAAAGTGTCTTTCTTTTTCAAGGCATAGAACAAAATACATTTCTTCCAAAATTCTTAACAAAATGTTCTTGTGGACCCACTTGTTCCCTCTCTTTCCATTCCTCTCACTCATTTTTATTTACTCTCATTTATTATTTACTTAAGTAAAATATACAATTTTGATTTCATTCCCGTTTTGAATATTTTTAAAATTTTTGTGTGTATAAATAATTTAGAATAAAAAATTAAAGTGTCAAATTTTATTTGTTTGAACCAGAAAGTATAATATTAGCATAAATGTAGAATATTTTCAACGTATGAGTCTTTAAAAAATAGTATATTATAAGACATGGTATTAACTTATTTCATCAAAACAATCTAACAAATAAATGTTTTTAACATACGCATTTTATATAGTATATTCTATATAAATTTCATATTCTTAGTTTTCACAACAATAAGGGATTTTATCACATCACATGTTAAGAACAATTTAGTGACGTACTTATACTTCAATAAAAATATACTAATTATATATTTGATATAATCTTAAGAAATTAAGAAATAAATAACAAGTGCAAGAAATATTGAGTTCGAATACTATAGCAATGAGTGATGTAGATGGTTTGGGATACATTTTTTACACTTTCGAAGTGCATATATATATATATGGTCTGATTAATTATTAGATTCAGCAAAGTTTAATTTTTAATTTTCACCATAATATATTCAATGGCGAGTCGTATTACTTGCATTGTAACTGATTCAAAGTTGATGGCATTATATATTTCTTAATTTCTTAAGATTATATCTTATACATAATTAGAATCTTTTTTATTGAAGCATAAATATCTTACTAAATTGTTCTTAATATATGACGTGGTAAAATTATTGTAATTGTGACATTTATACTGAATAAACTAGATAAAATACGTATGTTAAAATTATTATATGTTGGTTAAAAAGAGTTTATAGAATAAGTTAATACCATGTCTTATAATAATTTTTAAAAAGACCAATATGTTGGAAATATTCTATATATACACTAATACTATATTTTCTCATTTTAGCAAATAAAATTTCACACTTAAATTTTTTATTCTAAATTATTTATATACATAAAAAATAAAAAATAGTCAAAATATAGATTTGAGATCACAACTATATATTATACTTAATAAATGAGAGTAAATTGGGAGGAGTGAGAGAGAATAAGTGAGGTCCACAAGAACATTTTGTTAAGAAGTTTGAAAGGAGAGTATTTTGTTTTATGTTTTGAAAAAAAATGATATTTTCTAAATTTTTCTGATTGTTTACTGTCTTTTAATGCAAAGGAAAAAAAGAAAAAAAAAAACATTCTAATGGTGGACTTCTCCAGTTTCGAAAAACGGAGGGGATTAAACTGACAAACTGTCGACTGATTTTGCAACATCGTCGCTCTACTATCAGCCACTCTCCTCTCTTGGCTGTCAATCCAGTTCTAAACACCGGAGACAAAAACGACCACTGGATGGCTGCGGTGCTGAGCTCGCACGCAGGTTCCCTATCTTGCTCTCTAGTCCTCTCCAGTGCAAGGCCAAAACCAAATCTCCGATGCAGCGTCGTCAGGTGCACTGCCAAAGAGGCGGGTAAGAGTACGACTACATCAATTACTCCCCCTCCCGGGTTCAAACCCCCTAAACCAAAGCGGTTCGCGGTCCGACCTGATAAGCTCCTCGATATCATCGGTGCATCGCTAGCGCTGCCTTTCCGACTCGGTACTGGTGTATTTGTTCTCGGGTAAGCTGTTAGCTTGCTGCGGGTGCTATTTTTTTGTTTTTGAGGAGCTAATTTTACAAAATCTCTGAATTTTTTTTTTCTGTCAAAAGATATTCAGTGTCGTTTGTTTCGCAAGATG
Organism: Carex arenaria; assembly: GCA_964058825.1. Classification (NCBI taxonomy): domain Eukaryota; kingdom Viridiplantae; phylum Streptophyta; class Magnoliopsida; order Poales; family Cyperaceae; genus Carex; species Carex arenaria. The sequence goes on along the minus strand of CAXKVW010001365.1, from coordinate 49,726 downwards.
AAATCCCTTCAACTCAGTATGCTACGAGTATTGCTGGTAATTTTTACTATACAAGGAATTCTCGATTTAATATTTATTACCATGTGTATTTGCATGCTGATTATTGTGTTGTATGGATATACCAGTATTAGTTTCTGAATTCCGGTCAATAGAAAAATATTTTATTAATAGTGTGCTGCTGGCACGGGCATGCATCAGTACCAGACTTGGTCTTGTTAGTTATCAGTTTAAAATGCAAGTAAAAAACCTTGTGTAGTTATGTGTTCTAACTAGTAAACTAAAAATAATTAAATAATCTGCATCTATAAAATTAGGTATAAAGCTGAAAGAGACATCCAAATTAGGGCCACGGCCCGCGAAGCCAATTGAGATTTATGAATTTGAGAGGTTTTTTCTTAGCCTCTTTTGGTAGTTCACATTATCCACAAGTTATTGACTATTGACTATTCAGTAATTTTATTTTGGATATTATTTTGAACTCACCGAGCCTTCTTTTTTTATTACAAAAAATTCCAATGTGGGACAAACATCAGCTGTCCTTTTTGTCGTAAGGTAATTCTTATTTTATACTGCTTTATGAAAATTTATTAAATCATTTTTCATACTGGTCTTAAATAGCTAATTACCTATAATTTGCAGGTAAGAGAAATGACAACCATCTTGGATTTGGATGTATTATTCTATCCCTGCCCAAAAAATGGCCCGAATTTTCGCCCCAAAGCTATACAAATGGGTGGCAAGAAGCAATTCCCTTACATGGTTTGTCATGCAATTTGTTTACTTTTGATAAATTCCTAGGTTGAATTAAATGTACTTATACTATACTAATTGTAGATACATTTCTTTGTAGGTAGACCCAAATACAGGTGTAGCGATGTATGAGTCCGATGACATAATAAAATACCTGGCTAATAAATATGGTGCTCTTTCTTTAAGGCCTTTTTAGATATGTATTTCAGATTATATTTTTTCTTTGCTGAAAACATTTTTTTTTTCAAATGGATATTCTTTTTGGATAGGCGATGGAACGGTTCCTCTGATGTTATCACTTGGACTTTTCACAGTATGCTCTTAATTTCTCTTGCTTCATTATTATTGTTTTTTTTAAATGTCAACCAAGAACTAACTAATTTTTGTTGGTTTAGCTAATATATATATATTTTTCTTTAGACTCTGACAGCAGGCTTTGCTATGATTGGCCGCAAGGGAAGGGTAAGAAATCTATAACTCAGCTTTTTATACCAAAATGGTACTTAAATTACCAATCGTGGTGTCACTATTAGCCTTGTAAACTAGCAAATAATTTGTTATTTTTGTGTAGGGAGGTTCATACACACCATCAAAACTTCCTCCTTTACCTCTTGAATTGTGGGCATATGAGGTAAGCTATAATTATTAATTATTTATTTTTATGGATAATTTTGTACGATGTGAATAAAAGAGTAACAAATTTGTGTATGAATTTTGAAGGCTTCTCCTTTCTGCAAGATTGTACGAGAAGTGCTTGTTGAGTTAGAGCTACCTCATTTGCTACATAGGTATGCTTACCATGTTTGCTTTTATAGAATGATATTCATGCATGTACATGAAAAATTCACCTGTGTTTAAGGGGAAGTTTTTTTTTTTTTTTTTTTTGAATAAGTACTACAGACGTCTTATTTATGTTAGAAAACATGAAATAAATAGTTTTGGTACCTTTTCCTTCCCAAAAGACGAAAAAAGACTGAACTAACCTTTCTTTGCTGGATAGTTTAGGTGAATTGTAAAAAATTAGGAAGGTGAAATTTTACATGATATATTTTGCGTTTTGAGTTTTACATGAGAATTTTAGCTGACAAAAAAATACCATTTGCAGCACTCCTAGAGGTAGTCCCAAAAGGCAAATTTTGTATGAGAAAGTTGGCCATTTTCAGGTTGGTCATTTTCAAACCACCATCTTATTTGCATGATTCATGAAACATTCTCAAATTACCACTGATGTGCACTTTTAGATAATATAAACCCATTTTGATCCGGTATACATTTAGTGACTTGTTTAAGGACCACTAACCTCGAAAGAAAGTTGTGTCAGTGGGTTATTATTATTATTATTATTATTATTATCCAGTTATTATAAAAACTCTTACAAATGTAATAATGTCAAACACTCTGAATGTATATTTTAATTATAATATTATCTATTTCGATTGTGTAGGCGCCTTTCTTAGAAGATCCAAATACGGGAATAAAAATGTTTGAGAGTGCAGAGATAATCGAGTATTTAAAAGCAACATATGCCATTTAAGGCTGCATTATATCAAGTTGCGTGTGCTCTTTTGTGCTTGTACTTCTTATCTTGTGCTATTCTTCTTAGTACACTTGTAAATGTCAATATGTAAATTGTAAAATTATGTATAACAACACTACATTTATTTTTTGCAATAGAAGCAAAATTTTAGCCTACCCCAACTTGTCTGGGAAAATGCTTTGTTGTTGTTGTTGTAAGCAAAGTTTTATGCTACAAAAATCTCTCTTTTTTGAACCTGAATAGTTAGTCTACCAATTTCTATTTTTAGTTCTTTCATTAAATTATGTTTATTAAAACTCCAAATAATGTAATTACCAGTAAAACATCAATGGAACTCATCATACTTCTGCTAAAATAGATGCTAGACCCTTAAAAGTTAAAATAATTATATTATACTCCGCATAATTATCCTCGCACTATCCCTGCGTCTTTATTACCATGACATGTGGGAGGGGGTAGGAGCATTTATGGAATCGCATCCTCTGCGGAGTTTTTACCTGCGGAGCTGTGCAGTTCTTTTAATCCGGGCCGTTCGTTTTGATCGGACGGATCAAATAAGATTATAGCACAAATTTCAAAACAAAATTAATACTGCCCCTCCATCATCTCGAGCGGTGAGATTAAATCTGAACCGTCCGATCAAAACGAACGGCCAACCGCACAGCTCAAAAACTCCGCAGAGGATGCGATCCCGAGCATTTATGACCGCTTCAGCTCTGTTAAAATTCTTACCCCTCGAGTTCCGGAGACCGGATCATCTGAGATAACTCAAATCTGGAGTTTGAATCTCAACTGTCCAATTAAAGTCCAGGTCAATTCGGTCCGTCGTGGAATGCATGGAACCCTCCAATATTCGTGCCAAATCAGATCAGACGGTATGAATCTCAACTCAAAATTTGAATTACATTAGGTGATATGAATTCTGAGTCCCGACCAAACACAATTTGTTACCGCTGTGCAGTGGCGTATAATTGCCCGTGGAATAAAAGAGATGGAAGTTGAACAAAAAGAGATTCCGGCTTCTCCTCCTCATTCGATCTGCTCGACAATTCTTCACATAACACTCTCGCTCTCTCTATTGACAGAGACAGAGAAACGGATAGAAGTTCAAGCTCTAGATGTTGTCTACGGAGGACAATGGAGACTATCCATCCCCAGCATCTTCTCCTTCCGCTTCGGATACATCGTACTCGTGCGATGACGCTGGTTCCGATCTGGAGCGATACTGTAGCGCCAACTCAGTATTGGAGCGGTCCAGTTTCTCCAGCTCTATGGGCTACCATGCCGCTGATTTCTTCGATGATACCTTCCCTTCTCTCTCCCTTTCCAATTCAAATCGTCCCTCTCCTGTTCTCCACCCTTCTAATGGCGAGGATTCAATCTCAATCTCGGGCGAAGTTTGCACGGATCACGAGGCACAGTCGGATGACGACAGCCCCAGGTCTTTGCATGAAATGAACGGATTCTATCACAGCCAGAACAGTAACCGTAATCAGAATCAGAGTTCTGGTGTTGAAAGGGGAAGTCAGAGGAGGGGCTCGATTCTGATGGATTCTTCAGTTGCTTTTGGATCGGATGATTGGGATGAGTTCATGCTGGAGAACGGAGATGGGGGAGGCGAATCTGCACCGGTTTATCTCTTTGAAATGGAGTCTATACACTCCAAAGAACAAAGTCCGCTTTCAGGTGCTGAGCCTGGGTGCAGCACGGGAGAAGTGAATCAGGAACGAGCGCAGTTGTCGGACATTAAGGTAAAAGAGGCCATCTATTCTGCAGAGCATCTTCGGTTAGGGAGTTCAGGTGGCAATTCGGGGTTCAATGCAGGAGAAGGGAATCAGCTTTCTGTCACTAAAGAGAACGAAAGTAATGGTAATGGCTCTTGTGAAAATATAAAGAAGAAAGAGGAGGGGGTGAAATTATCTGAGGGTTTAGGATCTCTGAATGGGAAATTTGAAAGGAAGGAGATTGAGAACGGACCCTCTATCACTACAACTGGTGGTAAAGGTTCAGAATCCGAGATCGAATTAAAAGGAATTGATCAGGTATTTGTTATTTTTACCAGAATGGATAATATAATTTAATGATTTCCTGTCTGTTAGATAAACGTTTTAATTGAGACCCATTGTTTAGATCCTCATTTGAGCCCCAAATCTATAGGATAGGATCCAACTCTAGAAAGTATGGGCACCAAAAATAAATAAATTAAAGGTTGGATTTCGAAGCAAATATATGGGCTCTTTGGGAGAAATGACACAAAGGGATGAAAAGAGAAGGCAATATGTTAGGTCCAGCCACCGCCCCAGATCCACCTCTTGTCTTTGATAAGTGGTATTCTGCATAAAACCTTGTACTGTATTGTGGTTTTTCACTTTGTTTGCTTTTAAATATTTGAAAAGTCTAATATTTCATAATCCTTATGGAAGGTTAACAAGAATGGTGGTACTGACAATTCATTGGATGACATGGTCCTAGAGATGGAAGAAATCTTGCTCGACTCAGAATCTCACTCACCTAGATCAAATACTGACAACCAATACAAGACCCATGCAACCTCCCTGTTGGTTCATCACTCCCGAGGAGGGAGCTCAGCCTCCACTTCTGGTACCGATGATTCATACTTTCTTGGAAAAAGCCCTAGGAGTATCGACTCAGTTGAGCTCATAGGTGCAAAACAAAAGAAAGGAGATGTATCTTTTGGCGAAAGACTTGTTGGCGTTAAGGAATATACTGTATATATATTCAAGGTACGGAGTGGTTCAGACTTCTGGCAAGTAGAGAGACGGTATCGTGACTTCTACACACTTTACCGGCAGTTAAAAGCACTCTTTACTGCACACGGCTTAACTCTTCCTCTGCCATGGTCCCATGTAGAGAGTGAGTCGAAAAAGGTGTTTGGTAATTCATCTCCAACTGTAATAGCTGATAGAAGTGTTCTTTTACAAGAATGCCTAGGTTCTGTTATAACCTCAAATTATTCTTTTGGGACCCCCACCCCGCTCCTCACCTTTTTATCCCCAGGTAAAGCTCTAACTTCGTCCCTAATTCCTTCCAATTCACCAAGAAAAAACGTCATTCCATCCGGCTCAATGGGGAAGAAAATATCTCTTGTGGTGGAGGTGCGGGCCCACAAGTCAGTCAGGCAGCTACTGGAGTTGCAACACTACACCTGTGCGGGCTGCCGCCAGCCGTTGAACTCAGAGAGCACATTTCTCAAGGGGCTGGCACAAACAGTCGGGTGGAGCCAAAATTTTAGGTTTTGTGAATACACTGGACAGTTGTTCTGTGCCGTCTGCCATGTGAATGATACTGCAGTTATACCGGGTCGGGTCCTGCATGGGTGGGATTTCACCCTGTACCCGGTTTCTCAATTGGCAAAGGCATACCTAGAATCAATCAACGATCAGCCAATGCTGTGTGTTAGTGCAGTTAATCCTTTTTTATTTTCAAAGGTGCCAGCATTGCTTCATATAATGGGCTTGCGCAAGAAGATAGCAGCCATGCTTCCATACATCACGTGCCCCTTTAGAAAGTCGGTGGAGAAGGGCCTTGGGGCGCGTAGGTATTTGCTAGAGTGCAATGACTTTTTTGCCATTAGAGACCTTGTGGACCTCTCCAAGGGGGTGTTTGCTGGTTTTCCTGTGATGGTGGAGAGATTACACAAAAAGATAGAAGAGCACATCACACAACAGTGTCTGGTATGCTATGATGCGGGGGTACCTTGTGCAGCTAGAAGTTCTTGTCAGGACCCCTTCTCTCTTATTTTCCCTTTCCAGGTCCCTCCACCCCCCCCCCCCCCCCCCCCCCCCCCCCCCTCTCCCCTTCTCTCTCTCTCTCTCCCCAACACACAGACAGGGGCACATACACATTTTGTATGTTTATTTTATTTTTATTTTTAAGTTGATATGTTTATCTTATCAATGGTACCTACCAAAAGAATGCAAAGTAATGGTACAGTGTTACCGGACTCCCTTAAGGGTGTGCTCCAGACGAGTGGAACCGAAGGGAGGGGAAGGGAGAAACACAGGCGGAGGGGAGATTTCGCCAGGCCTGTGGGTTCACCTTGCTCCAGAAGAGGTGAAATAGAGAGGGAGCAGAGGAGAACGCTACAGTATGGAGGGGAACGCTCCGTGGAGTTTTGGCGAAATCCTTCACCCCAAAATCGGGGTGGAGACAAGGAGAAATCTGCTGGTTCTCTTCCCTTCCCATTAATGACAGGTCCCCTCGTGTTTGTGGAGCATAGCCTAACTGGATGGCCATACCAGAATTAAGCTTGGAATAGAACCTAGTAATAGCTCCTGAGAGAGAAGGAATTGTTTATTTTATTAAATATAAGATCACATCTCAATTTTGACCAACAACAGTAAAAAAGAAGAGAGCCCTTCTCACTTACAACACAAGGCACTTCGCCTGTACAGAATGTCAAAATAAATATATATCCTGCAAGTTTAATAAGGAAAAAATAAACTTGTGAGCCCCCCTTATTTTTCCTTAAAAAAATTACCTTCTCTTTACAAATGCAGTAAAATGACACAAAATATGGGTCTAAAGAAATTAGGGACATATTTGTTATTTCCATGTCTAGAGAGGTGTGCAATTATGCATCATATTTTTATCTTTTGCTGGGACAGCTTTGAAACTTTCCCTTAATCTAACTGCCTATTCTCCTTTGTTAAATTATAATTAAACAGGAAACAGAAGCAGAGAAATGCTCTTTATGTGGGTCCATCTACCATGCCAATTGCTTCATGATGCTTGAGGGTTGTTCTTGCAAAAAGGCTGTTGTCTCTGACAATAACAGGACAGCAGGCCCAGCTCGTCAGTCTGATGGATTACTAAACAGACTCTCGCTTTCTAGTTCTCATTCTACATCTGGATTTTTTTCTGATATAATTTCAAAGGCAAGGCCTGATAAAATTTGGAAACCTAAAAATAAGAGCCCAATTATTCTTATGGGTTCTTTGCCAGGAGGGACTTCTCTATAGCAAATTATTGTTTGTATATAATATTTGTTTGCAAATATAACGTTATTGTAATCTAGTCTTTTTGAAAAAGAAAAGGAATGGATAACTTCGATTTCTTTCTTTTCATTCTTTTTGGTATTATTGTGGCTTTGTTGAACGTATCATTGTTTCTACTTCTTGGGATAATTCATTTTGAATTATAAAAGGAGAAACAAACATAAGCTAAATTGTCTTCTTTGGAAATGTGGGATTAATAATTGTTTAGCGATTGCTGCTGATATGTAATGTCTCTAACAACGTTCCTTTTGGTAGACAGAAGTGCCACTGAAACAGTTCTGTCAACAAGGTACTGAAATCATTTTCATTAAATGATGGAGCATACAGATCACTTAACAAGAGCATACCAGAGCAGCTGTGAATTGTAGGAAAATAGAATCACATCCATATATATATATATATTTTTAAAGAGGTCTTTAATACCATTAATCTTATGTTAAAACATTTGAACAGGTCTGGAACACAGGACAAAGACGATTCAACTCCATTTTCTGATAACAAAAGAATTTTTCAAATAATTTTCTATATTTAAACAACAAAGGTTTCACAGATAATCAAAGACATAACATACAATAGACTAATGAAGACCCAAACTTCAGCTAGAAAAACCAACAAAATGAAATGCCTCAGTAATAATTGAACCATTCCAGTTTCTGCCAGAAAATCTAGTTCAGCGGCCTCAAAATATAAACTTAAAAGAACTAATGAAATCCGCATCTTCAACACCTAAAGTTCCCAATAGAAGTATTCACAAAACTACTGCTTACTGCCACACTACTGTTGAATAACATTTTACAATGCATGGTGCATGCTAATAGGAAACAGAACATTGGCATCCAAATTTCTCTTCAGACCTATATTCAAGAATTAATGTTCAAGCATTGCCGAAAGAACCATTAGAGAACAAGGTGACCAGAAGAACTACATGACCACAGATACGAAAATCATTAAAGACACTGGTCACTGAAGCTGAAGCCCTTGATTTTTCCGACTTACACTGATCAATTTCTAAACCTGGCTCCCTCGAATTTCATGCAATTAAATTAAATTGGGAGAATTTGGAAGAATTGAGATAAAAGAGAGACGGAAGAAAAAGAAGAGAATTGAGAAAAGAAAAAGTAATTTCATTAATCACATAACTGGTCTTTACATGACAGCCCTTTAATTGCTGATGAAAACGAGAAAGAATTTAAAAGATTGTCATTCTATTTAAAGGCTAGCTACTAAAAGAGATGAATGTTTTATCATTGGTTGCTTCAGCGCCGAATGTCTCCAGCGTTTCTCTATCGCTAGGCCCCACTCTAATAATTGCCATCTCATTTCCAAATGAGCTCTGTCAGTACTTTTAATTGCATTTGGGACACAGAACACAACAGCTCCCAACTTCGACCCCTTTTTTTCTCCTTCCCAGAATTGTGTAGCTAATCGTGTTCTCTGTTTCTAACATGCAGCAGCTCCTTTGCCTTCTTAATTTCAATTTTCTTGCACAGCCCATCTATAATAGTGTTGTAAGTCGCAACATAGCCTCCTGCCCTTTTGGAAATCATGTCATGCAACAACAACTTTGCCTTCTCAATTTCACCTTACTTGCACAGCCAATCCATAAGAGTGGGATAAGTCCCGACATTGGGCTCCTGTCCTCTAGAAATCATGTCATGCAGCAACTCCTTTGCCTTCTCAAGTTCACCTTTCTTGCACAACCCATCAATAAGAGTGGAATGTGTCACAGCATCGGGTTCCTGCCCTCTGGAAATCATCTCAAGCAGCAACTCCATTGCCTCCTCAATTTCATCTTTCTTGCACAGCCCATCTATAAGAGTGGTATAAGTCACGACATCCGGTTCATGCCCTTTGGAAATCATGCCATGCATCAACTCCTTTGCCTTCTCAATTTCACCATTCTTGGACAGCCCATCTATAAGAATATTGTAAGTCACGACATTGGGTTCCGGCCCATGGGATATCATGTCATGAAGCAACTCCTTTGCCTTCTCAATTTCACCTTTCTTGCACAGTCCATCCATAAGAGCGGTATAAGTCACGACATCTGGTTCCTGCCCAATGGAAATCATGTCATGCATCAACTCATTTGCCTTCTCAATTTCGCCCTTCTTGCACAGCCAATCTATAGCAGTGGTATAAGTCACGACATCCGGTTTCTGCCCTTTGGAAATCATATCATGCAGCAACTCCTTTGCCTTCTCAATTTCACCTTTCTTGCACAGGCCATACATTAAAGAGTTGTATGTCACGACATCGGGTTCCTGCCCTTTGAAAATCATGTCATGTAGCAACGCGCTTGCCTTCTTAATTTCACCTTTCTTGCATAGCCCATCAATAAGAGTGTTGTATGTCACAACATTGGGCTCATGACCTTCAGAAATCATGGTCTGTAGCAACTCTTCTGCCTTGTTAAATGCCCCCTTCTTGCATAGACCATAAATTAACGAATTGTATGTCACAATATTAGGCCTAACCCTAGCAGAATACATCTGTCTGTACAAACGAAATGCCCTAGTGAGGTCACCCTTCTTGCATAACACATCTACAACTGTGCTGTACGTGATCACATTGGGTTCACACTCACCACCATGTTTAACCATTTTAAAAAGCAATTGAAGGGCTAAGAGAGTCTTGCCATTGGAGCAAAGCCCCTTGATAAGAATGCTATAAGAGATCACACTGGGTGTACATCCTATCTTAGGCATTTTGTAGAGCACTATTGCTGCAGCCTCATTGATCCTATTCTTAGAACAAAGGCCTTTGAGTAATGGAGTGATGATCGCAGTATTAGCTCTGACACCCTCGCTGAGAAGCCGACCCAGAAAAGCAAAAGCAAGGCTGAGCCGATTCGTTTGAACACAGAATTGAATCATGATCGCATAGGTATATTTATCAGGACGGATACCTTCAGTTTGGGTTAAGAGGCTGAAAAGGGAAAAGATGGCGGGGTAAGGGTCGCTTGAGGTTTGGTTGCTAACCAAGGCAGCCAGGAGCTGGTTGAAGGGATGGATTGAGGTCGGATGGAAAGCCAACAGATTGTGAAAACGGCGAAGCATCTCTTGAGTAGAAATGGGACCCGCGTTACAGTGTATCCTCTCCATCTCATCTTTTTCCAGCTTCACCTTCCTCTTGTAATGCTGCTGCTGTCGCCTCCTTCCAATCTTCCCAAGAATGCTTCCAGCACTGGTGTCACTAGGGAAATTATTTGAAGATGGTAGTGGTTTTGGATTGTTGGTGATTCTTTGGGATTGAGATTTGGAATGGAAGACAGCACAGCAATAAAGACAGGGGCCACAACAAGAAGCCGATTTGGATGGGGATGCCGATGGGAATTGAGACTGAGATTGGATTAGGGAAGCTAAAGGTGAAAGTGAATAGAATGGACACCAGTGCTGGGAATTGAAACTGAGATTGGAGAGAGACAAAGCATGCACCATCTTATTCTTATTTGACTTCACTCCCAGTGTCTGTAAAATTATTAACCAACAAGATTGAGCTTTCCTTTCTTACAGGTGACAAGTATGCCTGCCTGTTTTATATTACTGCAATATAAAATAGTACATCATTAACACAGATTATGAACAATAATGCAATTTTGGTTATTGAAATTGTCCAATATTGTCGTATTCTAGAGTAATATGGGCCTTAATAAACAGCTATTGAAGAAGCTTTATCCACCCACTAATTAAATGTAACATAAGAATTCAAATATATATCGAAGTAAATTATATCCATTTTTTGCAATATACAGTGTTGAGGGCAATTTGATAGCTGTCTTACCACTGACTACCTTGTGATATATGGTTTTCAATGTTAAAGCCCTCGAAACAGACTTAATTTTTTAAGGATAGGGGAAATAAGGGCCCAACCCTAGACTGCAAATCAGAATGATACTATGATAGGGGATGCCAAGCACTGGGCATAGAGAGTTGGCCATAAATACAGAATGCTAATTCTCCTGCGGTGACTGAGCAGAGAGAGTTCGAATCCTAAGTGAAAGAGACCAGATTTGAGTTTCTACTTTCTATAGAGGAGTGTACAATATGGGATGGGTAAGGAACAAATGGAGGAAAAGATGCGCACATTGAAACGAATTTATGTGCTTATTTCCATTCTTATATGTTCCATTAAGGTAGGTACACTTAAAAGGTAAAAATTTAAAATAGGGCGCAGCTCCAATAAGACATCAACTGTCCCCGGTTTGGGCTGCTTTTCTCCCATGATTGGAAGGATAAGAGTACTATAAATTGAATGGTTATGACCACTTATAGATGTGCTGCGTAGATCATGAAACCAATACCCAAGGTTTACTTTTTCAGCCATCAGTTCATGAGAGGAAGAACTCATCCCAATCTATTTATTCCAATTTAATTTGAGTTGGTACCTTCATGGTATCAATGAATCGTATGCAAATCCATTTAGGAATGACATTCTTGCTAATACTGGGGCGGGCTAAATGAAAACATGAGAGGCTTTGGGATGTAAAAGATGAATGCACCTCAACCATTATAAAGTTGAACCACCCAATCAAATTATACAACGCACACACCTGAACTATGGGGTTAGAAGAGGGTCAGGTAAGGCACTGATACTTCTCTCTAGTTTTCTCCAGAGATTGCTTCACATTCCAAACTAAAGTGCATTTCCACAAGCACCTTGGGTGTGTGACCCAGTTCTTAAAATGAATAAAGACGGATTTCAAATCAAGGACCAGACATGAGATTGCTATTTGAAAATTAACAGATTATAATTGACTGAACTATATATAAACAACGAAATGATAAAGGAGAGGAGAGACAGATAGATTAGAGCGGTACCCAACCAACCGAACGAGGACAGAGGAAGAGATGAGGCGGTCAATCCCAATTCCCAACCCAATCCGTCCGTACATTCAAAGCAAGGCAGGAAGACTAAAGAGGAAGAGACAGCGTTAGAGCAGCAGACGTTTTTTTCCTCTTGACACCTTGGCACTTGTGCTTAGCCTGAGGCTATCAGATTGAGCCTAATGAAAGGAAAGAAACTAAGAGGAAGAGGAAGAGGAAGAGATGAGATGGCCAATCCCAACCCAAACAGTCCGTATAACCAAAGCAAGGAAGGAAGCCAAAGAGAAAGAGATAGCGTAAGAGTGGCAGAGATTTTTGTCTCCTCTTGAGTGTCTGACGCCTTGGCACTTGAATTGTGCGGAGGCCGAGTCTAGTCAAACGAAAGAAACTAAAAATCAAATTCATATCACCTGCATTAACACACTGAATCCTATCCGCTCGTTATATATTATCGTGAATCGTAAAGAGCTCGTATAAAACTGGCGTGGGCCGAATTGACCTATATTCTTATTGGCCCATATTATAATTGGAACGGTCTAAAAGTTAAAATCACAGGACTGACGACAGAGGCGGAGCAAATATGCAGATGAGCAGATCTGAGGCCGAACTAAGAGCTCCTATTTAGTTACATCCGTATCTTTTGGGCTCCCCTCTTATAAAGGAGTCCGGCTAGTACGACGTTAGTGTCATTTTAGTCTATATAACACTAATTTCAAAATCTATCAAATTGACTTTCAACAGTTAATCCAAACCGTTCAAACTGCTCTACTTCATTAGTTGTGCGTTACATATAAATGTTATAATTTTTCAAATTTCTATCAAGTCAAACGGTCAAATGTGTGAGTTTTTAAGTTAATTTTAATGCATTTATTTTTCAACATTTTTTATCGCTTGATTTGATACTAAAATAATTTGAAAATATAAAAAAAAATTGCATGCAAATGCATCACTCATAAAGTAAATTAGTTCGAACGGTTTAGATTAGTCGTTTGAACTATATTCAATTAATTTTGGAGTTGATGTCATATAACACCGATGTCATACTAGCCAGACTCCTTATAAAGACAAGAATTGAAACCTTAACTAAGTTCTTTCCTACTCATTCTCTCCTATAAATCCTGGATGATAAACCTTCAGCCACACATTCCCATACTTTATAGATAGAACATACCAAACTGTCGTCCTTCATTAAGGCGTTAATATACCGATTCTGTTTTTATTGAATTCTTTCTTCTTTTACCATTAAACTAAAGAGTATAGCTAATATGCTTTCAGTTGTATTTCGGCCGAAATACAACTAATTCATTTTTCAATTTCCAAAGTCCAAAAAGTCGATCCAAACCGTTAGATGTGTTCTCCATATTGAAATGTGCTTCGAGACCAAATTTTACATTTTTTGGAATTTTTTTACTATTTATTAAGCCACTTTGAAAATCGCTGATCCAATGGTTTCACTGTTTGGTTAAGCCACTGTTGGATCAGCGATTTTTAAAGTAGCTTAATAAATAGTAAAAAAATTTCAAAAATTGTAAAGTTTGGTCTCCAAGCACATTTCAATATGGAGAACACATCTAACGGTTTGGATAGATTTTTTGGACTTCAAAAATTGAAAAATGAATTGATTGTAGAAAACATATTAGCCATACTCTAAACTAAATTATGTTAAATACAATGCACTTAAAAAAAAATTATGCATTTAATGGAGGACAGCCGGTCTTGTTTTTCTTTCTTTTGCCTTATCATCTAAAAATATAATTTTACATGAAAAAAATGTCTTTTAAGCAACCAACCATAAGCTATAACTGCATGAAAAAAAATCATATAAATCATTTTATTATTACAAAATAATTGTTTTGTTTGTCAATTGTCTTTTAATGAAAATCAAACATTATAAAAATACTTATTATCAAATGTCATCATACAACAAATGAAAGAAACAATCATCACATAACCAATGAAAATAACAAAATTTAGTAAATATTATTACATAGTTTGTAAATAATAAAATATTATTTATGAGTTCTTGAAAATTGAAACGAAAAAAAATATTTGCAGCTACTGTGACATGTATTTTTTTTTAAGATTAGTTGCTTAAAAGCCTACTAACAATTTTATTGATAAAATACGTGTTTATAATTAGCAATTGCGCCTATTAGATTGCCCAGCGTTTGGGTGGTCAGCTTTAATTTTTTTTTCTACCGAACCGCTGGACGGTTAGCTACAGTAATTTTTTTTAGAGATCTTAATATTTTCATCTAAAAATGAAAAATAAAAAATATTCAATTTTATAACAAATAAAAATATGCAAATCATAGAAGACCTGAGAACATAGCGGCGCATATTTCATATGCGTAGAATAGATGCATGTAATGGACCGTACGTGTGGTATGCCCAAGTATTCACACATATCATGTTCTACTTATTGCTCAGAAAAAATATAAGTAAATATTTTCCTATGCAACAAACAATACAAACTTTTTCAGCAATTTGAATTCTTACTTGAATATTTTTTACTTTTCTACATTCAGAAAAATATCTTTTAGATGAACATCGTATGTGTTTTATTTTCTTATCTTCTTAGTTTTTACCCCAATCCCAAATTAGAAGTAGGATTCAAGCAGTGATTAATAATGTCACGTGTTTATGAAACACATAAAAATAAATAAATATAAAATAATAGCAAGAGCATAAATAATACAAGTCACCCATCCGTGCCAACAATATACAAATATTCATGCAAATTATGTCACAAATAAAATAACAAAACACTATGAGTTTTAAATAGCTAGTTATAGTTGTGCTATAACTTTTAGTTATCAAGTGTTTTTTTATTTTATTTTATCAAATACTAGTTATAATTATGCAATATATAACTGTACTATAATTTTTCTTTGGACCTAAAGAATAATACTATAATCGCTGTTTTAATCGCTGTTATGAGCCAGTCTGGCACGCATTCAACAAAAGTACCAATATTTCTTGGAACAAAATGAAAGTCAGATAAAAATAATGTGGCATCAACTGCTGGTCATCGGTTTGTATCTAACAATTCACAAATCGATTCCCCCAAATCATTCGGTGTGGCATTCATAATCGTCCTTTTAGAAGAACAAAAAAAAAAGGTATCTCTTAGGATCATTATGCTTAAACCATATTTAAATTTACAGATTTAATTCTAAAGTTTGTATGTAAGTTTGTGACAAACTAGATTAAGATTATTAGGATTTACTTTTGTTAGTTTGGATTGGCTGTGATTCTGTGAATATCGCATCGTATGTGAGTTGGGATTATGTTGTTAAATTAATAATATATATCATGGTCTCATATCTACTCTCTCTCTCTTTCGTCTCGATTGATTCCTTGACCGGACCAATTCACTAAGGGTACGTTTGGATGCACTCTAGAATAGCTAGAATAGCTACTGTTTAGAATAGTAAATAAGAATAGCTACTGTTTAAGAACAGTGCTATTCAGAACAGTGAAAAAGTTATTTGGATTGCATATTTGGAATAGAGTTTGGAGGGAATAGCTACTGTTTAATAATTTATGTGTAAGATTAAATATAATACAATATAATATTAATTCAAATATTAAATGTAATATAATATTATTTTCAATATTAGATTAGTATTAAATATAATATTATATTAAATATAATATAATATTAGTTTAAATATTAAATATAATATAATATTAGTTTAAATATTAAATGTAATATAATATTATTTTAAAAATTAGATTAGTATTAAATAAAATATTAGATTAAATGTAATATAATATTATTTTAAATATTAGATTAGTATTAAATAAAATTTTAGATTAAATGTAATATAATATTATTTTAAATATTAGATTAGTATTAAATAAAATATTAGATTAATGTAATATAATATTAGTTTAAATATTGAATGTAATATAATATTATTTTAAATATTAGATTAGTATTACTAAAATATTAGATTAAATATAATATAATATTAATTTAAATATTAAATGTAATATAATATTATTTTAAATATTAAATATAATATTATATTAGTTTAAATATTAATGTAATATAATATTAATTTAAAAATTAAATTAGTATTAAATAAAATATTAGATTAAATATAATATAATATTAGTTTAAATATAAAATGTAATATAATATTATTTTAAATATTAGATTAGTATTGAATAAAATATTAGTTTAAATATAATACAATGTAATATTAATTTAATTATTAAATGTAATATAATATTATATTAAATATAATATAATATAATATAATATTAATTTAAATATTAAAATATAATATAATATTATTTTAAATATTATAATAGTATTAAATAAAATATTAGATTAAATATAATATAATATAATATAAATTTAAATATTAAATGTAATATAATATTAGTTTAAATATCAGATTAGTATTAATATTGAAATCAACAAATGCTATTCCATGTTTTTGTAAGAATAGCGAATAGCAATGCTATTCTAAAAACAGTAGCTATTCCGAATAGCTCTAAAAGTCGTTTGGATGCACCTTGTTCCGAATAGCAATGCTATTTCAGGAACAGTAGCTATTCTTGTGCATCCAAACATACCCTAATAGGTTAAAATTTGTTGAAGAATAGAATAAATTAGAGAGCTAACATCGTAAAATAGAAAAGGAGTAAAATTGTAATTTAGGAAGAGTAAGGAGTTACCATTGGAGCTATCTAGATATCAATGGGGAAATAAATTAAGAAGCTATAAATAACCCCATGTAATAGATAATAAAATACAGAAATATCAATACAAATACAATACAAAAATTTCATTAACTCTCCGTCTTATACTTCCGCTAAAAACTTCAAAATTCTACCAAATTCCCAAAAATAGAAAACCCAGCAAAGTTGTGCAATTATGATCAGCAAACACTTATTTTTTTTACTTTTTCTTCTAATGAGGTCAAACAGTCAAACTGTCCTTCATTAAGGAACAATTTGTAAAAAAAAAAATGAAGCAAAACTGTAACCTGGTACCAGTATCAGTACCATACTACATGGTAATCACTAGAAATTGAGGGAAAGAAAATACAGACTCCACTTGATCAGGTAGAAGTATGTTTAGCAAACTAGTGGATACGACTCCTATATTAGCACCATACCTTTTCTTTCACACCTCCTCTCAGGTTACTTCGTTGTCTACTTGAACAATTGGGAATAGTTTTAGGCTAATTCGAGTTTAATTTGCACAACAAAGAGCTCAATTGGTGATCTCAGCCAATATAATTAGGCAATTGAGTGACACACAAACCAGAAATTTACATTATCCTTGTAGTCTATATAACACAATGTATACTATATTTTCTTGTACAGCACGAGTGGCAATCCTCTAAATCTAATCATGGTTATGCACTGCCAGCCATAATCAATTAGGATATGTACATAATTACTCTATTTAATATTCTTTTTTTCTATTATCTGATGTCTCTCATTAGTTTTTACTTTTTACTCAATTGCTTGTTCACGAGAACATGACACGGATGATTGACTCGAGCTGAATTTTCATAATTTTCGAGCACACTGGGCAATTGTTTTGTAGCACCTGTAGTCTCAATGGTAGAGAAGGATATACCGGGTGGGGTCATGATTGAGTGGGACTTAATCCTGTACCGGTTTGTCAATCAACAAAGGCATACTTAGAGTCAATCAAAGGGCAGCTAATGCTGTGTGCGCTAGCAGTTGCTTCACATAATGCAACTGCAAGAAAATAGCAGTTGTGCTTCCATTGTTTCATACATCACATGCCCCTTTAGGAAGTCGGCGAGGAGAGAGCACGGGCACAGGTTCAGAGAGCTTAACAGTAGAGCTGACGAGACGATGGCCGCCAATCCATCGTCAGAGAGACTGTATTCACCCTTGAGAGACTGCTTTAGAGATAAGTTGTTTGGTGCCCTTGCCAAGCTGGCACATGATGCAATCTGGCAAGCACTGACCACATAGGTCAAATTGCACCTCTTATTCCATCAAAGAAATTCAGATGTGAAGGTAATTAGAATAATAATATTACAATGACTCCTAAAAGAAGCTAATGGATAGAATAACAAATTAAGAAATTCACTCCATAATTTAGTTTAGAATGAAGTCATCTAACTTGAAGTCAAGCTTTGATAGCATGGGAACAGTCCCAAACAAGTGCCAATCAGTTATGCGAGCCCAACTAAAGCTACTAAGACAACCGCTATAGTTCAAATTAAGCTTAATTAGGCAAATATTTGACTCAATTAGCTCTCAAATGTGCAATTAACTTCTTTACATGCAAAAAGACAGGTGCAAACAATCTTCAATTTCATCAACTTTACCTTTAATTTGCCTTGTATGCAAATAAAGACCAAATAGGTCAGGAAGAAAAAAAATGTGTTGGGCATTAGACCAGTCCAGTAGAACATGGCAAAGTAGAGGGCATTAGACCAACTGATAGAAGACCAGAGAACATAGTAAAGGTCTGCAATGCACATGCCTACACAGGACCCGAATCCAATAGGGTACATAAGCTCTCAACTATCTTTGGTGGTGGAAGCACAGTTTATAGTAATTGTTTACTGAACAACATGAACTCGAAGCACAAAGTATTAGGCAAAGTAAAGGTTGTATTAAAAAAAAAAAGAACTCAGGGACCTAAATTTACAATTTCCCCCAACAATGATGATGATATGCACTACATTTTAAGACAGTATTCTAAGGCCTGGGGAAAAGCTTGCCTCAAGTTTAGAAACATCACCTCAGGTAAAAATATCCTCAAATTTCCTGTCAGTAGCACAGGAGCAGTTGCAACATTGGGATCCTGCCCTTTGAAAATCATGTCATGCAGTGTAATATCCTTACTGAGAATTATGGATTTTACAAGGAATTGGCTTAATTGAGTGATCAATTTCTTTTACCCAGTTTCCACAAATTGATACAATTTAAATAAATTGGGAGAATTTGGAAGAATTGAGATAGAAAAAGGACAGGCAAGAAGAACATAATTGAAAAAAGAAGAGTAACTTTTTTTTTTTGAGGACAGGCAAGAAGAGTAACTTCATTAATTGCATAACTGGTCTTTACAATTGACAGCCTTTTTATAGCTAATAAAAATGATAAAAAGTTACAAGATTGACATTCTATTTTAATGACGAACTACTAAAAGAGATGTTTTATCACCAGTTGCTTCAATGCCGGACGTCTCCAGTGTTTCGCTGTTGCTATGAACCCCTTTAAAAATTGCCGTGTCACTTGTCTTTAACTCCACTTTGCTGCCTCTCATTTACAGCTGGGCCCTCTATGTCAATACTTGTAAATGTGTTTGGGCCCCAAAGAACATAATTGCTCCCAGCTTCGACCCCTTCTCTCTCCTTTTCGAAATATGTAGCTAATCAAGCTCCCAGCTCCTTTGCCTTCTCAATTTCCCCCTTTTTGCAAACCTATCTATAAAAGCATCATAAGTCACAACATCAGGCTCCAGCCCATTGGAAATCATGTCATCCAGCAACTCCTTTGCCTTCTCAATTTCACCATCCTGCCACAGGCCATCTATAAGAGAGTTGTAAGTCATGAAATCAGGCTCCTGTCCTTTGGAAATCATGTTATGGAGCAACTCCTTTGCCTTCCCAATTTCACCTTTCTTGCACAGCCCATCTATAAGAGTGGTATAATTCAAGACATCGGGCACCTGCCCTTTGGAAATCATGTCATGCAACAACTCCTTTGCCTTCTCAATTTCACCTTTCTTACACAGCCCATTTATTAAAGTGTTGTAAGTCACGACATTGGGCTCAAGCCCTTTGGAAATCATCTTATGAAGCAACTCCTCTGCCTCCTCAATTTTGCCTTTCTTGCACAGCCTATCCATGAAAGTGGTATAAGTTACGACATCAGGCTCTGGCCCTTTGCTAATCATGTCATGGAACAACACCTTTGCCTTCTCAATTTCAGCATTCTTGCACAGCCCATCTATAAGAGTGTTGTAAGTCACGACATCGGGCACCTGCCCTTTGGAAATCATGTCATCCATTAAATCCTTTGCCTTCTCAACTTTACCGTTCTTGCACAGCCCATCAATAAGAGTGTTGCAAGTCACGACATCGGGCGCCTGTCCTTCGAGAATCATCTCATGCAGCAACTCCTCTGCCTTCTCAATTTGACCAAACTTGCACAGCCCATCTATAAGAGTGTTGTAAGTCACAACATCGGGCACCTGCCCTTTGGAAATCATGTCATCCAGCAACTCTATAGCCTTCTTAAATTCACCTTTCTTGCACAGCCCATCCATAAAAGTGGTACGAGTCACGACATTGGGCTCCAGCCCTTTGGAAATCATGTCATGCAGCAGCCCCTTGGCCTTCTCAATTTCACAGTTTTTGCACAGCCCATTTATAACAGTGTTGTAAGTCACAACATCAGGCACTTGCCCTTTGGAAATCATCTCATGCAACAACTCCTCTGCCTTCTCAAATTCACCTTTCTTGCACAGACCATCCATAAGAGTGTTGTAGGTCACGACATTGGGCGCTTGCCCTTTGGAAATCATGTCATGCAGCAACTCCTCTGCCTTCTCAATTTCACCTTTCTTGCATAGTCCACCTATAAGAGTGGTATAAGTCACGACATTGGGCTCATGACCTTCAGAAATCATAATCTGTAGCAGCTCTTCTGCCTTGTCGAGAGCACCCATATTGCATAGACCATAAATCATCGAGCTGTATGTCACAGTATTGGGTATAACCCCAGCAGAATACATCTGTCTGTACAGACCAAAGGCCTTAGTGAGTTCACCCACTTTGCAGAGCACATCTATAACTGTGCTGTATGTGATCACATTGGGTTCACACTTACCGCCATGTTTAACCATTTTAAAAAGCAACTGAAGGCCTAAGCGAGTATTGCCATTGGAGCAAAGCCCCTTGATAAGAACGCTATATGAGATCACATTTGGTATGCACCCCAGTTTAGGCATTTTGTACAACACTATGGCTGCAGCTTCATCGATCTTTTTCTCAGAACAAAGGCCCTTCAGGAATGGAGTAAAGGTGGCAGTGTTGGCTCTGAGACCCTCGCTGAGAAGCCGTCCCAGAAAAGCAAAAGCTAGGCTGAGCCGATTTGTTTGAACGCAGAATTGAATCATGATTGCATAGGTATATTCATTAGGACGGATTCGTTCAGTTTGGGTTAAGAGGCTGAAGAGGGAAAAGATGGCGGAGTAAGGGCTGCTTGAGGTTTGGTTGCTAGCCAAGGCAGCCAGGAGCTGGTTGAAGGGATGGATTGAGGTCGAATGGAGAGCCAACAGATTGTGAAAACGGCGATGTGCCTCTTGGGTAGAAATGGGACCCACCTTACGGTGTCTCTTCTCCATCTCATCCTTCTCCAGCTTCCCATTCCCATTGTAATGCTGCTGCTGTGGCCTCCATTCAATCTTCCCAAGAATGCTTTTAGCACTGGTGTCACTAGGGAAATTATTTGAAGATGGAAGTGGTTTTGGATTGTTGGTGATTCTTTGGGATTGAGATTTGGAATGGGGGACAGCGTAGCAGTAAAAGCAAAGGCCATGGCAACAAGCCGATTTGGATGGAAAATAAGCCTGAGATTGGGACAAAGATGCTAAAGGTGAAAGTGAAGATAAGGGGGAGAGAGACAAAGCATGCACCATCTTATTCTTATTTGACTTCACTCCAGTCTCTGTAAAATTTTAACCAACAAGATTAAGCTTTCTTTTCTTACGAGTGACAAGTCCGCCTGTCTGTTTTATATTACTGCAATAAAAAATAGTACATCATTAACACAGGTTATGAAAAATAACACGTGAAGTGTCTGTAAATTTGCTTTTATGAACCAGTCCTCTGGTTATGTAAATACTCTTTTTTCTTAATTAATCAATTTGCTGGTGACTAAGTCACCTGCCCTAAAAAAACACAGATTATGAAAAACAATGCAATTTTGGTTATTGAAAATTGTGCAACGATAAGAGTACTATAAATTGAATGGTTAAAACCGCTTATGGATGTGCAGCATAGATCACCAAACCAATATCCAAGGTTTACTTTTCCAGCCATCAGTTCATGATAGGAAGAACTCGTCCAAATATATTTATTCCAATTTAATTTGCAATGGTACCTTCATGGTATCAATGAACCATATGCAACTCCATTCAGGAATGACACCCTTGTTAATAGAAGCTTTGGGTTGTAATAATGAATACAACGGAATGCACCTGAACTGTTGGGGCTAGAAGAGGGTCCGGGAAGGCACTGATTCTTTCTCCAGAGATTGCTCCACCCTCCAAACTATGGCACATTTTCACAAGCACCCAGTTCTGAAAATGAAATAAAGACTCATTTCAAATCAAGGACCCGAGATGAGACTTCCAATTGCAAATTAACAGATTGAAATTGACTGTACTGTAAATCAACACCAAAGCAATCAAGGAGAGGATAGACAGATAGATTAAAGCGGTACTCGATCAACCGAAAGCGGAAGAGGAGAATAGAGGAGGAAGAGATGAGGTGGCCAATCCCAACCCAATCCGTCCGTACATGAAGAGATAGCGGAAGAGCGGTCAGAGATGTTTACCTCCTCTGACACCTTGGCACTTACAAAACTTGAGCGTAGTGAAAGAGAAGAAGCTAAACACAGGGCTGAGCCGCGGATAGGCAGTGCAATTGTGCAGGCCCCTCCTGGGCCGACTCCTTGGCCCAATCAGGAAATAGAAACGGACGGCGCAGATTCGACCAAAGTCAGATCCGAACCGGAGGAAACAAAACGAATCCTCACTAACAAGTAAGACCATCACAGCCGAGTCCGAGAAAGGAGACGATTTCTTTCTCTAAAATCTTCGAAATTCCCTTTCCGATAGAGAGAGAGCAAGGTCGGAAGAGGTGTGGTTGATCTATTAAATGGCGGGTCGAGTGGGAATGAGACACGTGGCGAGGAGGTTCTTCTCTTCCGGTGGCAAGGTGCTCAGCGAAGAGGAGAAGGCTGCGGAGAATGTCTTCATCAAGGTCTCGTTCTATTTCATTTGATCGCTGATTTCAATTGATTGAGCATACATCGAGTAGATCTTCGTAGCTTTACGATTAGATATGCACTGTGTAGTTATTGATCTTTGGATGTTTGCTAGGGTTTTGGTTGTGTAGGTCATTGATTTAAGGGGTGAGAAACTATTTTATTTTATTGCTTTCAGTGTTCAAAGTTTAAACTCCATGTCCTGTTTTAAGGAGAGATATAGAGGGAGATAGGGATAACAGGTTCCTGTTATCTTCTCAGGATAACAGCAGATGCGGACTCCCAGTTGTGTGTTGCTAGACCTTTTGTATTTGCAAGATCTCTCTTCTTTGCATGTGTGAAAATAGTCACAATATAAAGTAAATGCTACTTACTGTCAGAACATATCCCTTATGTTGCTGTTTAATTAGTACATGTTGTGTGTGTTAGTGGTAAAATATTTGACCAGTGTATCAGAAAACTCTGGTACTATTCACAAAATGTTATATTGTTTTAGTTTATAAGAAAAGCACTGTCAGGGGCGGACCCAAGTTAATCCGGGGGGGGGGGTGGGGGGGGCCGCTGCCCTCCCCTGGATTTTGAGTTTTAGTGGAGATTTAGACATTTCGATTGATTTTGCCCCCCTCTGGATGTTTGATTTGTAATTCGGGTTAAATTTAAGGTTAAAATAAAATAAATTTAATGAATTTTGATTGGTAATTAGAATTATAGATTAAAATGTCAGAAATTACAAGTCAGAGTATTGAAAAGTATAAATTAAAGCATTGTTTTCTATCGAGTATCTAATTAGTTAATGGGTTTAAATCCAATTAGCTATTTAAACCCGATTTGATATTTTTTTGCCCCCCTGACGAAAATCCTGGGTCCGCCCCTGAGCACTGTC
The DNA here is from genome assembly GCA_964058825.1 of Carex arenaria. Lineage (NCBI taxonomy): Eukaryota > Viridiplantae > Streptophyta > Magnoliopsida > Poales > Cyperaceae > Carex > Carex arenaria. Next base: position 25,705 of record CAXKVW010001365.1, on the reverse strand, counting down.
TATCTGGAAATAGAATTGTTCTGTGAGTTTGATGAAAAGTTCTCTCCTCTACATATTTTTCTTTTATATTAAATAAATGCTTTTGCTGCTAGATTCCCTAAATATAAACTGCACTCTAAGATTTATGTACTAATTTGCCCCATGACTATTCTTCGATATCATCATGTAAAAATAATGCCTTAAAGCTATGTATGAGGGCTAATGCAATTGGGTTCAATGATATATTTTTTAGTTATCTTTGATTGTTAATGCCTAAATACTTGCAAAGTGTTTGGGACTAAAGGCTTGGTTGTTGTTGTTGCTGTTGTTGTATAAATTAGTTTACTGTCTAAACTTTATAATAAGAGTTTAGTAGTCGGAAATCAGTTTTCCTGCCATGGCAATTTGAATAAAGCTTGTTAGTTTAGCAATGTGGAACTAATTTTGATTTTCAATTAAATTCCAGTTAGATATAACCTTCTTTTTGGTTCCTTCTGGTTAATTGCAGAAAATGGAGCAAGAGAAACTGGAGAAGGCTGCTCGCCAGGTGACCCTTATATTATTATTTGTTTTCGTTCCTTTTCTATTGTAGTTTGTCTGTCTTTATTTGGAACTCTACATAATGTTCAAGTCAAAATTGTTGTGTCAAGTGTACTTTTATTTGACTTGTCAATAATGTTCACAAATTTTAGGGTGCTAACTAGAGATGCTGATGGGTATTTTAGAGAACTGTATTCAAATTGAACGAGTATATCTACTAGTTTTGAAGTTATTATTGCAAATATTCAAAATTTGACTTTACCTTGTGAAAATCAGTTAAATTAAATTCTATAAAATAAGTTTTCTCTAAAAGAAATAATAAATACGTAAACCGTTTGAAGGGGAGTTGAAGCACCACAAGTTCTGAAGAAACTTTCACTTCCACATTATTACTGAAATACCGAGGCATGATAACTTTTAGAGTGAGGCTAGTGTGTGCTAGGCTCACCAAGAGGGTTTGGCCCTCTTGGTGAGCTTAATCTAAAATATATCGGTTTGGCTTCAAACGACAAATCCAAACCATTGAAACTGATCTACTTCACGAGTGATGCGTGTGCATGCAAAATTTTGAAATTTGAAATTTTGTACGAAGTCGAGTAGTAAAAAAAATGAAGGTTTACAAGTTATTTTAATGCATTCATTTTTCATCATTTGTTGACTGTTTGACTTTGTACTAAATGAATTTTAAATTTTGCATGCGCATGCTTCACTCGTGAAGTAGATTGGTTTCAACGATCTGGATTCATCATTTGAAGCCAATCCAATAGATTTTAGAGTTAAGCGCACACGCTAGCCCAACTGTGTAACTTTTATATGCTTTGCTCTTTTTAATTTTCCCTAGAGGAATTTATGCAAATATCTAACTGGCTGATTTGCGAGAATATGGTATATACAAGGTGTCACCATACCAACCTTTCTTGGGACAACTGATGCAGTCCTTGAATAAACAACATAGTCTTATTTAACCACATAGGCGTTGCTCCTTAGTTGTTTTCCTTGGCACCAAACCTGACACGAGTACTGTACCAATGTTAACTGTGATCATTATTCCTTACTAATGTGTTCTAACAGGGACCAAAGGCAGCAGAACAAACCCCAGCAACTCCAACTGCTGCAAGTGGTGATGCAAAGGCAGGATCCTCGGTGCATGAGTCAACTGAAGGGTATTCAACTGACAAGAACCGTAACTATGGTGTGCTAGCTGGAACAGTAGCTTTTGCCGGTGCCATTGGTTGGTATCTACTCTCCAAGCCCAAGAAATCTGACGAGAAAGTCTCTGATTAAGCACCAACTGTTGGATCCATGTAGTTGAGTTGCTTCTTTTTTTAAAGTGCCTTCTGATGGCTTTTATAAAAGTAACACTGTTTTACTGAGGATATCCGATTTGTAATTTTGTTACTTCACTTGGTCGCCTTCACATGTACCTCTTCTTTGCTGTTTTCTTTAATAAGAGCAGCTTTGCTGATGTTGTTATTTGTATTTTTCTTATACGATCTTAGCAGGACATTTTTTTTCCCTCTTTATCTTCTTTTTCTTCTCTGTTTATCTGATGGGAGAAGGCTGGCTGAAATGAGCTTTTCTTCATTTTCAGATTTGAATAATGCGGAAAAGTGAAAGTTGCCTAACTAGTTTATGAGTTCATCCATATTATTCTTTCTCACCCTAAATATATGATTATTACAAGAGTTTCTAACTAAACCGTATTTAGCTGGAATTACCTCTCATCAAAATAGGCTAGTGTTAGTCCTGTTAATTTCCAATGACACTACAGGAGGCACTATCAATGTTGGCAATAGTAGCGGCATGATACTATTTGATTTGGTTAAGTACTCTGGCATCTAGTAAACTTTTGCTGAAACAGTTTAGATCCAAAGAGTTCCAACTTATAAAAGAATGTAAAAGCAGCTTCAGGATGCCTATCTTCTCTATGAAATGTTAACAGATACAAGTGCAAAGTACCATTGCACATGATAAAAGAGCAACAAAAACCAAGATCAGGCATATGAAAAGCACTAGTTAGTCTAGTTTCCACAGCAAGCCAAACCAACTCTTTCAAGACATCCAATTTACACATCACAAGATAACAAGAGAGTGACAACACTATAAAACCAAAAGATGACAGAGTTATATGCCCTAATTCAAGACATGCAAGATGTGGTTCCCATTACAGCCTCCCACATAACACATTTATTTTTTGCCTGATCCAAAAGTAAAGATGTGAGAAAAGCAGAAAGAAGCTGCCACATCACTCTTTCTTCGAGCCATCAGGAGTCTGTAATAGGATCGACAGGAAAAAATAGATTAGAGAAATGAATATAACTCTTTAGTAAATTTCACTCAATTTTAAAGCATATTGATACACATCATGCAACCATAGCATGTTTGTAAGTTACAGTCAGGATCGTACGTCTGAGATAAAACAGGTAGTGAACTATTATTAAACAAAGATAAAAAAAATCATCTCAGACCTAGGGAAGGTAAGAGTTGAACGAACCTCAGCCCTAACCTGCCACTTTTCTAGTGAAGAAAAACGGAAATGGCAGTTACCATACACAAACTGAGGAGTAGTAACAAAATGTACCAGTTAGCACTGGTAAAATAAAATTTGTACCAGCCCACATATACTGGTACCAGACAAAACTAGTATGTTATCAAGTACATACCACAATTCATATTCTATCTAATAAAGATCAGAAAATGAATAGAAAAATACAAAATCCCTGCAAATGATACAAACATAAATGGAGCTAACCTTGTCAGATTTCTCTTTCTCAGCTTCAGCCTTCTTTTTCTGTTTCTCCAACCTCTCTCTCTCCCATTTCTACATTGACCAGGAAAAAAAAAATTATGAACAATATTAGTACTAATCAATTGTGAGATTATTAAAAAATAGCAAATAAATAAATATGCCCGATTGTCAGTTTTTTTTTTTTATCAATGTGTTGTTCTCAAAACAAAATTTCAATGTCATTTTACATGTTTTTATTTCACACATTTAAAGCATCTTCCAATTTTAGTAGCCGGATTGGTTCGTGTTGGGGGATAAGATGCTACATATTATGCAATAGTCAGTATAAAGTGGATTAAACAATAATACCAGACTAAAAAATTGAGTTTAGTATGACTTCCAAGAGGTCGTGGGTGAAATCCCACAAGTAGTGTTCGGCAATGAGGCTTAGAGCAATCAGGCTTAAGAGTTTAAGCTGTGCTAAGGAGTTGTTCTGAAGGCTTAGAGCAATGAAGCTTTGAGTGTGTAAAGGTGCTAAGGAGGAGCTCTAAGGAGGCACTGTGCTTAAGCCTGGATTTTTATCAGCTTAAGAATTTGCTCTAAGGAAGCTTAAGAAAGGTGCTCTAAGCCTATCTAAGGCACAGCTGTTCGGCCAGCTTAAGCAGCTAAGGAGGCTAAAGCCTCATTGCCGAACACTACCACAGAGCAAAAAATAAGTGTGTCAGATTTGTAAGCCTTCTCCATTTATCAAATCTAATAATAAATAAAATCAACATTACTCAACAGTGACAGCTACACTAATTATTGAAATTTTTTACAGTTTATTTAAAGCCAATGGATAATACGAAATATTTAAAATTAGTAACAGTTTTGTCCCTATTGGTTTAACTGAAATACAGGAAACATGATAGGAAATACTGAACTAGTCAAGTAAATGTTGATGGATTCAATCTGAGATTGACTTTGAATCAAGTTTCTGGGTCCATGTGTAACAATGCCTCCAGAACTAATCTTATTCTAAGCTTAAACATGATCAGAGAGATTTATTAGGAGCTGTAAATTCACGTCCTTTACATAAATTCACTTTCCAAGACAATAAACTAGGGGGGAAGTGCATGTTAACCCTGAAAACTTTCTGGGATCCATAGTCAGATTTGCATCAGATCAAAGAAAGGAAAACAACATTCAATAAATAAACCCCTAAATTTTGGAGCACATAGTCCGAAGGAGCTAGAAGCACCTAAAATCTTCAAAGCTCCAAAATACTCACAAAATCATATTCAACTAATCCTCTCATATGGATCAATGTGATTTAATAAAAAATAAATAAACCTGCATGAAAACGTTCTCTTTGGCCCTTTCTTCCTCGCTCAGAACCTTCCCCTTGCCATCGCTGAATAGTCGCACGGAAGCACGTGCGCCGCATGTGACCTCAGCCTCAGATCCTCCGAGGCGCCTCATCACTCCGATCAACGATCTCGTCGCCATTCTCTCTTCTTTGATTTTGTTTTTTTTTTCTCTCACTTATTTCTTGAGCTTCTTTGAAGGAGTATGATCGGATTGTAAAATAAGAAGACGAATTGACTGATCGCCCGACCGGATAGGTCCGGTCTAACTGAAGAATTCAGATCACCCAGGTACCTGACTCAAACAAATTGGAAATGGGCGGCTTCGGATCATTTTATTAGCTTAGAACGAATCTCAAAGAAAAAATAATTACTCCACTCTGTGCCATCTCCGTATAGGCACCGTTTTTGGATAATCTGGCCCGTCCGTTAAAATTTGTATGAATCAGGTACCTGGGAGGATTCTGAATTCTAATTGAACGGAACGGATATATGGGACCCCACATGACATTTTTGGGCCTGATTTATGCAGGACTCAAGATTTGGGCCTTTGGTAAGTCATCTTATCGGGTTGGTATTCGATAATAGATCCGAAATAAACAGATACGGAGTCACGGAGATTACCTCCTCTCTCTCTAAATCCATTTTTGGATCATGGCCGTTCGATCGGAATCCAAACCAATCCAGCTGAGGTGAACGCACGGAGCAGCTTTAGGGCCTGTTTGGCTGCAATCTCGCGAGTTACTGTTCACGCGGGAAAAAAAAATTCAGTTCTGAATTTTTTTTTCCCGCGTGAATAGTAACCCGCTGTTTACTATTCACCCCTTCCAGTGCCCATTCCTGTTCCCGAGCTGCAGCCGAACAGGCCCTTAATTCGTGCGGATTCTGATTGAACGGTTCCGACCGAAACATAAATATTTTGTTACCTAGATGTGATAGTGATACGAATTTATTTCTGTCATTTTTATTCGTGCCCAATATTTCATACAATTCGCCAACTCTGCCCACCAAAATCAGATTCTATCAAAAATATCCAAACCAGCTATTATACCGCCGGTTCCTAATAAAAATTAGGAACCGGCTATTAAGCCGCCGGTTTCTGTGAAAAATTGGTTTTTTTTTTTTTTTTTTTTTAAATATGGACAGTTGATGTATAGTTTTTGAGTAATTTGTAAGTATCAAATTCGCTTTGAATATTTCAAATATAATTTTGATGTATATGTTACGAATCGTTTGAAATGAATTGTTTTTAAGACGATTAATTAACAAAATTTGTTGATTTATTTATTACAATTTAGTATTTTTCAACTAAATTTATTATGATTTTAACGAGAGGTTTATATTTTTGACATTTATAAGTATGATATAGTCATGACATAAGAGAAAAACAATATATAAACATAGAGTAGAAAATATAAATAAATAAATAGAGATAATACAACCATAAAATGACAAACATAACAGATCCAAATGTAAATCCTACGGAACAATAAAACTAAAAACTATCGTTGTCTAAGCGGAGAAGGAGAGTATCGCTCGGCTGCCTGTCCTCTATTATACCTGTCGGGCAGCCCCGCCTAGACCGTATCACGTGCAGCAACAACAGCGGCATTTGCCTCTCTCCTGATACGTGATGCGGTCTCCCACGGATCATCATCCCCATAGCAGTAGCTGGGTGTAGAGAAGATAGTCTCTGCCAGCCCATCCGCAAAGTCAGAAGGGGCCTGTGACTCGCTGGCCTCACCGTCGTGTGCCATTGCCGTAGGGTATCGTCACGGCATGGATGGTGATAGGCTCTCAATCTCATCGAAACTGATAGTCAACCCATAATCCTCCATATGGTCGAAAGATGCAGGCTCGTACTGCGGTGGCGGTGGCGGTGGTGGCATGCTAGCCGAACCTTGCAAACCAAATAATGATATAAATTTGTCTACTAATGAAAAAAATTGAACTAACTCGACTCATAACAAATACGACTTACCGGTGGCTGCACTGGACGTCCCTCAGAGTTGTAGTAGACAGCTCAGCCGGAATTAGACAGCACCCAATAATAATAGTCCCAGTCTGCGTCCAAGCGGGGTGGAGATGGCATATCCTGAGTGAATACAGCCGGCGCATCTGCCTCGAATGGATCTACTGCCCGCCAATCGATGTTCTCTCCGGCATCGCACAACATGCTGATCATACGCCCATTCTGTCCAGCATCCTCAATAAGTTGGCCATGCTCCTGCAACTTATTCCATCCAATTTTTCGCCAGCCCTTGATCCCGAGCAACTTGACGGCATGCGCAACGGATTTAATCGACAGTAATATCTGAAAAAACAAACAGAAATTAGTCAACATATTTATGTAATGACCGTTTAATGAACAGGTAATATAAATGTGTTGGATTAATTACCAAGCGAGCCCAGCGATGTCCGGTAGGCTGGTGACCTGATAGATCCTCATGCAGTGGCCGGCGGAGATAGGCGCTGTAATCGCCCACCAGATATACTGACTCCCCGCCAATCCTGAGGTACCAAGTCCTGTACCTCAGCAGATGAGATCCAGGGGTCTGAGTGATCTCATCAGGCATCTGGTATATCTGAGGCTCCACCGAAAACTCAGACTCCATGTAATAATTTGCCAAATGCAGCCGCCAGTTTCTGTCCATAGAGCCAGCGTGCGACATCCTGTAAATTAAATGTTAGTTGCAATGAAAATGTAATAGATAATTTAGAGGTTATCGATAATTAATTAAATTTCTTACCTGTGCAGTCTCCTGATCTCCTGCCTGGTTAATGCCGGATCCACTGGGATCAATGGGTCATCTCCGTACTGTCGAAGTACCCGATCTGGATAGTGGTGCTCCACTATCCAGAAGCAGACTAGCGGGCCTCGGTACCACCAGCTGTCACGGTGCTAAAGACAACAAATAGGCAACTGCTGAAGATGATACAGATCTGCATATGGTGTCCAGTCCACCTCCTCATCGTCCAGGCTATTCAGCTGTAAACACACCATCCTGATACCTATGGTGCGTCCGTGCCCCTCATCCCAATAGTGGTGGACACCATACCAGTGGTGGCCGTAGAGCGGTGGGGATATGACGGCCCACCCGTAGCCGTAACCAGGACCAATGCTGCAACAAAAGAACCGGCCCGTACATCTGCTTGGCCTTCACTTGTATTTCTGAGGTTATTAGTCGTAATTTCATTTGACTGATTGATGAAATAATTAAGTATCAAACAACATAATGACTAACCTGAGAAGTTGTGCAGAGGCTATGGTACAGCTGTGCTAACACGGCTCCACCCCAGTTGTAGCCCGACGGGTTATCAAGGTCCGTCAGAAGTCGCAAATACATCATGGGAATGCCATCGTCGCTAGCATCAGGAAACATGACGGTACCGAAGAGGTCCATCACGTAACCCCGGGTGTATTTGCAAAAATAAAGTAGATAGTTAGTATTATAATTACATAAGGTAATTAACAGATTAAAAATAAAAATATTATTATTATTATTACCTCCGAATATCACCGTCACTAGAGGCGTCTGTCAGACCGGTACTGAAGTGCCGCCGCAAGGCTGTTCTTTGCATGTGACGACTGGACCACCCATTATCGGCCTGTAGCCGGGTCGAATCTGCCCCCAAAAACTGATCGATGTCATGTGCGAAGTCTCTGCTGTTAGATACTCCGCCGACGAGAATGCCCCTGATCGGCAAACCCCAGATGGCACTCACATCCTGCAACGTGACAGTCATCTCCCCAAAGGGCATATGGAACGTGTGCGTCTCGGAACGCCATCGCTCCACTAATCTTGCAATGAGAGATGCATTGATGGAGGCAGTCGTGTCCCGCAGGATAGACACAGTCTGATATAGTCCCAGCCGGATGAGATATGGGTCCATCGATGAGAAGTACTGCATCCGAGGGATAGAAAAATTGACGTCTATCAGAAACTCGTCCTGCGTTGAAAAATAGCAAAACAATGTATTACATAATGTATACAACAAAATTTAAACTTCGAATATGGACAAAAAGTAGCATACCTCATGGGAAGCTAGGGATACCCTGTGCTCGCGATGGAGTATCCATAAGAGAGGGCTGAAGTGCTCGGTACTGGTGGTGTCAACCGGCGGCTCAACCTGTGGTGCACGTTTAGGCCGTCCTCTCCCTCCAGGCATCCTAATTTCATAAATTATGGTTAGTTAAATTAATTTATGATCAAATTGCGCTAAACTAAAGCTAAATTGTGCTAAAATGCACTCAAATACGTTTAAATTGCGCAAAAACGTGTTTAAATGAGCTTAAATTGTGTAAAAACGCGTTAAAATTCACTAAAATGTGCTAATATACATTAATATACTAATTTATGCTAATTATACTATTTTATGCAAATTATTTTCAAATTATGCTAAGTTATATAACTATGCTAAATTATACAAAATTTTACCAAGTTAGATAACTATACTAAATTATACCCTAATTTATAACAAACCATAATTTATACCCTAATTATACCCTAATTTATAACTATACTAAACTATACTAAATTACCTAATTTATAAAAAAAAAATTGGAACATTTCTAATGAATTGGTAGCAATTTATAACAATTTCTAATAAATTTTAACAATTTCTAACAAACGGTAGCAATTTATAACAATTGGTAGTAATTTCTTCCTAATTTATAAAAAAATTTGGAACATTTCTAATAAATTGGTAGCAATTTATAACAATTTCTAAATTTTTTTAACAATTTCTAACAAAAGGTAGCAATTAATAACAATTGGTAGCAATATCTAATAAATTTATAACAATGTATAACAATTGGTGGCAATTTCTAATAAATTTTAAAAAATTCTAACAAACGGTAGCAATTTATAACTATTTTGGCTTACTTAATAATATAAAATAAAATATAGGGACTTACTTGCAAAAACAGGAAGAGAATGAGAAATCTGGGAGAAAGAGAGAATGTGAGGAGAGATAGTGTGAAATTTGATGAAATGAATTGTGAGGAAATTTCGGAACAGTGTACCCTTATAAATAAGCTATTTTTTTGGAGCGACCGGCGGGTTAATAGCCGGTTTCTAATAAAAATTAGGAACCGGCGGTATAATAGCCGGTTTGGATATTTTTGATAGAATCTGATTTTGGTGGACAAAATTGGCAAAATGTATAAATTTTTGGGCATGGACAAAAATGACGGAATTTATTTCCCCTTTATTTGGAGGGAGTACCGTACCGCAGGTGATAAAAACTAAAATCAAGAGATCCGTTTAAAAATTCGTGCCAGATTAAAACAAACGACTCAGATCTCATTGTACACTGTCAGGTATTGCATTGGATTTGAATCTGATCGATCAGGACCAATCTCTTTCTCCTTCTTTTCTCCTCTCGATCAATCCAAGTGAAATTAGGGTTTCTTCTTTTCCTAACCATCAATTCGTCTTCCTACCTTGCCGACTGCGTGAAATATGTATCACCCCACGAGAGGAGGTGTTCGAGGCGGCCGAGATCGTAAGAGCGCTCTCTCAATGCTACTTCTTTTTCTTTGTTTTTTTTCTCTTATTTTGGAAAAATTGGTGCTGAACTGGGTTCTTTTTTAGCAAAATTGGGGATTAATTGAATGTCTGAAATGTACTGAAAACCTCTACCGTCTGTACTGGTAAGAAATATGGCTGGTACAGCAACGCTTTGTGTGAAGTATTACCATATATATATGCCATATTCAGCTTAATCGGTTCAACAGATGGTTTTTCAAAGAAAATTGATTCAACCAATTCTTATGTATAATTTTAATGACAAAAACAGAGTTCAAGTGGGATGATGTGAAGGCAGACAAGCACAGAGAGAACTATCTGGGCCACAGCGTCAAAGCCCCTGTTGGTAGATGGCAGAAAGGTAATTAAACTTTAACTGATAAATATCTCTTCAAACTTAATACATAAATGTTTATACGGAAGAAAGGCAAATTGACATAGATAATTGTGTATACCAGAACTTAAGGGTAATGGAGGACAGATAGTCCATAAATTAAAGGTCTCATGATATGCATTTGGTGATTTTTGAACTTGAAACAAATTATTGTCTTAATTTAACAAGTAGTTGCTCGTGATAACTTAACTTTTGCACACGCTGCTCCGACTGAAATTTTGAACTTTCTGTTTGAACATGATTATTTTTTCTTGTTTGGTGTTTTTTTGTGTGCTTGTTGGAGAAGCCACTATGTTTGTTTTATTGGATAAAATTTCTTTTATATTTGTAAAGGGAGGAAAGTGCATTAAGTGAGGATGTGGGAAAAGGTACGGGATTAAAATTGAGTGTTATACTGGAATTGGCGATTTTGAAAGCAAAAAATTACTGTCTAGCTGTTGTTGATGTTCAATTATTTTTTGAGGCTTAAATTCTTAAATGTTAGTATAATAAAGTCAATGTTCCTTAAGTTCTCATCCAAATTACAAAATAGTGGATGCCCACACTTCTGACATTATTTTCATTTATTTTTATTTAATTAGGAAAGGACCTGTTCTGGTACACTAAAGACAAAAATGGGGACAATTCAGCAGATGCGCTGAAGGAAGAGGTAAGAAGGGTCAAAGAGGAAGAGGAGCAGGCCATGCGAGAGGCTCTGGGGTTGGCTCCTAAACGGGCCAAGAGGGCCCAAGGCAACCGCCTTGACAAGCATGAATACGCTGAGCTTGTTAAAAGAACCTCCACTGCCGAGGATCTTGGTGCGGGGCATGCTGAGGCTGCTCAAGTCCAAGGCCTGGGATTGTACAAGTATGTAATTTTTCTCCTCATTTTTGTCCACCTGTGCACTTAACATTACAGTAAATGAAATAGAGTGAGGCTATCGTGCAATGCATAGTGCGGATTGGTCTGGACTATGGATTAATATGTCCGTTTTTACCAAGGTTCTAAATAGCGATTATAGCGGCGTAGCGGGGAGACGAAAAAAAAAGCTATAGCGAAAACTTTCCTACATAGTGTTTTTTTCGTTTTAAAAATTATATTTTATATTTCTACTAATAATAAACATTATCTATGTAAAATCTCATAGAGTAACAAAAACACCAAATTGATTAAGAAATTCTAATATTCATATTGAACTAATACAAAGTCCAAATTGTCATTCAAAATATCTCTAATTCTATAATTCATAAACTATCAATATATTTTCTATTCAAAATATCCTACTATCATATATTAAGTATCATTTTACTACATATTCAAATAACTATTATTTAGATTAGTCAGACTGAGACACAAATCCCGTTTAAATTGAAAAAAAAATAGAAAAAAAAATAGAAAAATAAGCCCATGTAGCATAGCGGACCGCTATTACCGCTATAGCGGCCATAGCTCAATTAGCGCAGTTTTACTCCGTAGCTTAGCTTATGAGGTCGAAAACCGCTATAGCTAACTATTTAGAACATTGGTTTGTACTGTTCAAACAGTTGATCCAAACTGTTCAACATGACCACCATATGTAAATCAAATTTTACATTTTTTAGAATTTTTTTTACTATTCTTTAAGATAGGTAGAAAATCACAGATTCTAGACCAGTTTAAATTAGTGGATTTCTACCTATCTAAAAAATTAGTGAAAAAAAATCGAAAAAATATAAAATTTAGTCTTCAATTACATTTTGACGGTTTGGATCGACTGTTTGGACTTCAAAACAGAGATTACTTTCTTCAGAAGATGTTGAGTTTTACACCCCGTTGTTTTTTTCCCCTCTTTTTGAGGATGATTTCAAGCTGTTTCTTTTTATGGGCTTAATTGATCGTTATAATATCAACATGGTGCTTACTATGATGTTATAATCTACAGGGCACCGCGAAATGAGGAGTCGAGCTCCATGCAAGAGCAGCTCCAGGAAACAAGATCTGAATCCCCACAGCCAAGAGAAAGGGAAGAATCTTCTGACGAAGAGGAGAGGAAGAAGAGGCGACGGAATGAAAAAGAAGAAAAGCGCCAAGAGAAATCATCTAAAGAGAGAAGGAGAGACAAGGACAAGCATGAGAAGAAGCGGGACCGTGATACTGACGACAGGCACAAGCACCGTCGACCTGGCAAAGAGAAGCAGAGGCGCCGCCACGATTCCGATTCTGATTGATTTCAATAAGAATTTCTATGTTGAGCATGTTGTGTTATGAAAATTTTCACATATGCTCCGACAAAAATGCTCAAATCTAAGATTAATTAGAGACTTTCCGATTTGGGATCTTGGGACCTAGAATCAAGTTTGTTCGTAATATCGAATCAGAGGTCTTGAATCATAGATTATATGGAAAGCATGATTCTTAGTTACCTAAATCAAAATTGAATTTAGAATTGCTGTTGTCAGTGGGGATGAAGCATGAAAATTGTTGTGAACAACAGAACAAGCATACTTTAAAGTTCTAGCCAAGAACAAACTGTGAAATTATATTATGTAGTGTTCCTTTTCTCGTTTTGGTTACAATGCATTGTGTTATTAGCTCAGGGAACTTTGCCGTAATTATCTTCTTTACCGGTTTATTGTAGAGTATTTATTAAGAAGTTCAGTGTAACTAATTATTGTGGATATATTTAGTTTTTTATTGATGTGAAAAAGAAATGTCTTTCTTATGGATCAGACTCTGCTGTTCTTCAAATGGAATAACAGGATTCTGTTATTTCAAATCTAACCGTTTATCTATATTGAGATTCGTGCATAAAAATTCAATGGTTGGATTTGAAATAACAGGTCCTGTTATTTCAAATAATTTGGAGAACGGCAGTCAGATCCTCTTTCTTGTTACTACAGACTTCTAATTAATTTAGGTGAGTGGCGTATAGGTGTTGTTTTTTTGGAAGTGAAAGATTATCAATTATTTCTATTAAATTAATTAGCTTAGAGGGGAAAAAAAAATGAGAGGGAGAGGAGATGGAGGGGAGAATTAATATGGTGGTGCCGGTAGCTTTGCAATAGGGATGAACGAAGGAGAAGGAGGTGGTCCTTGGTGGCATCGATAGGTGAACATGCAGTGGTCGTGGTGGAATTAGCAAGACGGAGTAGAAGATTGTAACCAATGGAGCTTGTTAAGATGTTGCTTGCTCCCTTTCTCTCTCTTGGGTGTTGATTGCCGCTTTAACTCGGTATAGAACCTTCTCATCTTCTCATTTCTTTGCCGCGATGCTTGAGTTTGTGACTATTTTGAGCGACTTGAAACTGATATTGATGAAATTTAGAAGAGTTGAATTTGAATTGAGCATATGTTTTCGAGCAAAATTGTGAGACGTAAAATAATACTTAGCTCGAAATCATGAATTTGAGATAATTAGGCTTGGGTAACTTAGTGTGTATGAAGTTCCAAAAATAGACCTCAATTGATATATTTTTAATATCAATTTCATAATGTTATGCTAGCTCGATTATCTTATTTTTATGATTATTATACTTGTATCGTTCTTTTGAAGAAAACTGAAATATAATGTTTCGATAAAAAAAAATTAAAAACTTAAATTAATTTTTGTATGATATGGGTCACATAATATTTTATAGCTTAAAGTCGATTAAATAGGAACTCTAATATATATATATTCTTGAATCACAAATAAACTGAACAACCGAGCCTCACCTAAAAAAAAAATTCGTTAGTTTTGAGCGCTCCGGTGAATGGAACTAATAAAGGGAAATATTAAACTATTGATTCACTTTGGATAATTCGTAAGAGGTGTAGACTCTTCGTAGCTGGAGTAAGAAGGATTATCCAATATGTCCATACTGTAGCAAACACGCTGATTTTTTCGTCTCGGCAGTGCTAAGGTGCGGGTTTTGAGTTATTCTCAGATTCCTCTAACTTATTGTTGTTGATGCTTGCATGGTTGCTTGATTGGTAATTAATTGTAGTTAAGTTCCTGATCATGCTTTTGAATTGCAAAGGTTGAATGCATAATTAGTCATATAGAGCATGAACGTGTTTTGTAGAACTGAAATGTTACATAACTTCAAAAGTTTACTTTGGAATATGAGATAGTAGCATGCGTCGGGAATTATTAGAACTCGATGTTTGTTGCTTGTTTGCTTGGTTGATAGCTAACTTATAGTTAAATTCATAATTAGAGTTTTGAGTTGCATGACATAAATAAATACTTGTCATATTACGTAATATGACATTTTATGAAAAGAAAGCATGATATCAATTTGGCATTTGGTTATGAAATGTGAATTTATAGCTAAAGTATTTTGTAGTGTTATATTTTTAGATCGAAGCATAAAAAGTATGATCATATTTTATTTATAGTTAAATATGGAATTGAAGAATGATGCTCAAATTTAGAATCTAGTTTTGAAACATGAGTTTGAGTTATTATATGCATGATATGCACACGAGGCAGATTCATATTTTCTAGAGGTAGAATAATATTGTTTTTAGCATGTGGTTTGGAAATATGAATTCATAATTAAGTTATGTATTATAATTATTATGCATTTTGTTTCAAATTTGTATTTAGAAGAAATGTATTTTTCTTGCTTAGGTCTTTGGTTATGGTTAAGATAAACTATTGGGTTTGACTTTAATTTTTATGATATAAAAAAAAATTATATATATCCTATGATGCAATGACTAGATTTTTCTATAACTATCTATGAAATTTAACAAGGTTTGTCTTATGTATTATGTTTTAAAAGTAAAATTGATGTAGAGTAGATTTTGTAAAGAATTGTGCTAGAATTTAAAGAACTTGTTGAACTTGATGAATTTTGAAGTATCGATTGATTTTTGGCCAAAATTGGTAAGTATAATTAACAATGTTGTAAAATGCGGTTTTGTTCATGCATGCGGAAGGCCACTGCATACCGCATATGCGGTATGCGGCCGCATATGCGGAATTTCATGCGGACTCATATATGCGGATGTTAAACTATATATTGATTTATTTCCACTCAAAACATGCAATATATTTCCATTAAAATCATTCAAACAATAAATTCGCACATATGCGGACCAATATGCGGACATATGCAGCTCAATCGCACATATGCAGACCAATATGCGGAAATATGCGGAAATATGCGGCCCAATATGCGGCCGCATATGCAAAACCGCATATTTGAGACCGCATGAAAATTTTTATGCGGAATTGGACTGCATACGCATATGCGGCCGCATTTTACAACACTGATAATTAATAGCCTTCAAGCATGTAGGCGTTGTCATATGTAGCGCATGCTGGAAGCTGAATTCTAGAGTGGAATGATCACGAAGCGCTGTTATGTGTAGCGCGCGATCAAAGTCATGTAAGTGTTGTTATGTGTAGCGCGCGATCGAAGTTATGTAAGTGATGTTATGTGTAGCGCATGATATGCACTTAGTTGTGAAATTTAGTTAATGTAAGCCAAAATTGTTAGTATGGTGGGTAATTCTTCAAGCATGTAGGCGTTGTTATGTGTAGCGCATACTTGAACTCAATTTTGAAATATGACGATCACGTAGGAGCTGTGATGTGTAGCCCACGACTTAAAACCAAATATGAGTTCAGTTGATCGCAAAAGCGTTGTTATGTGTAGCACGCGATTGGATCTTGTAGGCATTGTTATGTGTAGCTCATGATCGAGGCATGGAGCACTCCATGTGAATTGGCCCATCATACTATGGTATTACCCTTACCTTTGTAATTATTTACTATATTGCATTTAACACGATTGTTTGTTAATAAAGCATGATTATACGATAGGGTTGCACAACTAAATTGGATTGAACTTTCATTGTACATAAGCATTTCATATTATGATAATTAATTATGCTTGATTGTTATAGTTTATTAATTTTTTCTCTTGCTAATTTTATTCTGTGGATTTGAACATTTGTTAAAATGAACTTGGTTTAAGTTGCTTAACTGATTATAGTTTATAACTTCGATTCTTTGGTTCTTATATTATTATTGTAGCATAATTTTTGGTGCTCGGTATTGTTTTAGTTTCAGTTGATCAAATTTTGGGATAACTCGACTAGAATTGAATATCGCACTGGAGATTTTTAGTTTCTCACCGTTCCACTTGGAGCTTACAAAGAGCAATATATGAAAATGAGAGGTCGAACTCGAAGACTTGCGGGATTTGTCACATAGAAGGTTATTTGTGTATTTTCAATAAATCTACTATTGTATTTCGTTTGTATATTCTTACACCATAACAGGTTTATTCTTCGATTTGTTAGAAAGTTCCTTCATTTTTCATCATTTTTTTAGTGCTTGATCATGTGCTAAATGAATTCGAAATTTTAAAATTTTTGTATGTACATGCATCACTCATGAAGTAGATAGATTTCAACAGTTTGAATTCGTCATTTGAAGCTAATCAGATAGTATTTTAGAGGTGTTTTCACCAACTTCTCTTAGTGAACAAATCACACCTAATTTTGTTCAAATTTATTATAGAAGAAAAAAAAACTTCAAAGCTTATAAGGTTACACAAATGTTATCACGAAAAACGGTACATAAGATCCCCAGAAAGCATCCCAACTCTCTCTCGCATCGGCAATTCGGCATAGCGAACAAACACAAATTTCCGGAAATGTGCCAACGTCATCGATCCGCACCAATACCATTCTCCGATCGAAACCGTTCGTTTACTAATCCAAAGGTCCGTTCTCCAGAGCACACGGATCAAATCCCCATCCAAATTTCCTATAAATAAAACCCTTTATTTCTTTACTTCTCATCCCATCCCATCTCCCCAACGAATATTTATTCGTCGTTTGAAATCCCTCTCCAAGAATTCAAGATCGGCGGCGATGTCTGGTCGAGGCAAAGGAGGCAAGGGGCTGGGAAAGGGAGGTGCTAAGCGCCACAGGAAGGTGCTTCGGGATAACATTCAAGGCATCACCAAGCCGGCGATCCGGCGTCTGGCGAGGCGTGGCGGCGTCAAGCGTATCAGTGGCTTGATCTACGAGGAGACGCGTGGCGTGCTCAAGATCTTCCTCGAGAATGTTATCAGAGACGCTGTGACATACACTGAACACGCCAGGAGGAAGACCGTCACTGCCATGGACGTGGTCTACGCGCTCAAGCGCCAGGGGAGGACCCTGTACGGTTTTGGGGGTTAGATTGGGTTCGTCGTTTCTGGTGTTTGCTGTTTGGGATAGAGTACGGGATTTAATTGGGGGTCTTCAGTTCCGGGTTTCCGGGTTTTACGAATTGTGGTAGGTTAACGATAGGGATTTTTTTTTTAGTGTCTAGGTTTTATTCTATTAAGGGTTTCTTGTTCGGTGCCTGTGAAAGGTCAATGTAAAGAATGCATGTGATTAGTGGAGAACTGAAATCTTTGTTTTCTTGATTTTATTGTGATGTTTCTCTTGTCGACTAATTTGCTCATAGATTTTGTCTACTATTGTTATTTTGTTGTTGGATCTGTTCACTGGTATTAATCGTCTTTTGGCATCCAATTGAATGTGGTTCCTCTTAAACATTACCTGAAATTTAAGTTATGATAATTATCACATTCTAAATTTTGGGTTCATTATATTCTAGTGATTGCAGTAAACGATGAAACTCAAGGGAGTCATGACCCGATAACTTCTGTGAAGTTTCATATTCAGTCAAATTGGGAGCCTTTTGCAATTAAGATCTGATTTTAGAGTAACGTAATTAATAACAAATATCGAAGACGGGATTTCAACTTTTGACAGTGGTTTAAATAAAACCAAAATTACTTAATAAATCGGGAAAGCTCCCAAGTTTGTAGTGAAGGAACTTTTGATAGCGGTTTATTTATTTCATTCGCTATTTCATTGTGAGTTTGTTGGGGTATTTGTTTTCTCAAGTCGCCAAGCAGCCTCTTGGGTTTTTTTTGAGAAGTACTGCTGTATTTTTACATATGTATGTATTTTGAGTGTGTTTTATTCGGCTCAAGCTTTTTTTGATGGGTTTGGTTTCAGTCTACCGTATGAATTTAACCCGTTAAAAGATATCAATTTTATTTATGATGTTAGTACTTTTCATTTACACTTGATTGATATGAAAAATTATAAATTTTGTATATAAAGAGATTGTTTGTAAAATAATTAGATTCAACAGTTGAGTTAATCCAATATATGTTGAAATTGTAACTCAAAAAAAAAAAAAAAAAACTGACTAATTTAAAGGCAAGCTAGTTTTATCCTGAAAAGGGCCCCGTAGATATTTTCAGTTTATTAAATCAATTTATATTGAAGATAATTCAAGGGAATCGAATTCTTTGCCCCCTTGTGGGCAGGAAAATCCTGCCCACAGGTGAGTTTGACTGTCGGATTTAATTAAAATTCGTGCTAGTTGATTTGTTGCATATTAACAGAAAAATTAGTAACTTTCTCCGTTAACTCTTTCTTTCATTTCCCTCATCTCTCAGGAGAAGAACAAAGAGATACAGGTGATTCTCACCACCATCTTCTCTCCCTCCGACTCTCATGACGTTGAAGGAGAACTCTTCGTTGTTGCCTCGCATTTCCTTCTGCCATCATCCTTCTAGCTCGTACCTTGATTTGGGAAACCCCAATTCTCCAACCTTCAAATCGTCCGACGCTGAGTTCTCAACTCCGGTAATCTCTCTCTCTCTCTCTCCTTTCTCTCCTCATCAGAGTCTCTCTTAGCGCGCCCTCTGACAAAAGCAGGTAAGACGATTGTTTTTCTAATACAAATTGATTGAACTGAGAATGAGAGATTGGAGAAGCAGAAAATGAAGGCTGAAATTGAGAAAAATAAGTCTGACAAGGTTTAATCTTTTATGTTCATATGCCTTGCAGGATTTTTGCATTTTTTTAATTCATTTTCTTGATTTGAAATTGAGAAAGATAAGTCTGACAAGGTTTAATCTTTTATGTTCATATGCCTTGCAGGATTTTTGCATTTTTTTAATTCATTTTCTTGATCTTTATTAATTAGAATAAGAATTATGGTCATTTTATTACATACTAGTTTTGTCTGGTACCAGTATATGTGGGTTGGTAAAAGGGGTTGCAGTGGAAACTAGACTAACTAGTGCCTTTTATATGCCTGATTTAGTTTTTTTATTGCTCTTTTATCATGTGCAATGGTGCTTTGACTTGGATTTGGACTCTTTGGATCTAAACTGTTTCATCAACAAGTTTCTAGATGCTAGAGGATACAAATTCAAACCAAGCATCAAAGAACTATTGCCCCATGGTACTTTCTTATAATGACTTGAGGTTTTTCATTGTAGATAAAAAAAAAAAAAAACTATAGCAGATATATAATAGCTGAAGAATACCATGTTAAAGAAGCCAAACCAAGCATCGAATGTCGTTGTACAAATAAATTTGGTACAAAAACTCAAAACAATACAGCAACAAACTGCTGACAATTATAAACATTGCTGCCTTTGTAATGCACAGAAAAGTAATGATGCCTCCTGAAATGCACAATGAAATATCAAACAATGAATCTTAAGATTAAACAACATATGAAACAATTTTATTAATAATGTCGAAAGAACTACCATCTTTTAGCAAAACATCACCACATCTTATATGAAAAGAAATTCAATTGTTTTTTTGGAAAAAGGCAGCAAGTTGCAATCTTACAATTTCATTAATAAAAAAATTTACATAATATTTACAAACCCAAAAGTACACAAAAGAAAAAGCTCTCTAAATAGTTCCTGATAAATATTTACATTGCACTACTCTAATTAGATGGACTCAAACCCAGACAATAAGCAATTTGTCTTGATGCCTCGCATCATTCAGCATAGCGCATACCAGCACCTTATCTCACGTACCAGTACATGTACCAGTGTCCGCTTATCATTGAAAATCGTGTCGTTCCTCTCTCCAAAGAACCGCACCCATATCCTGGCAGCCCGTGTTGTGTCCCAGTCAGCTCTTGAGCCCGGCCACAGTGTACTGCCAGTCTGCCACGATCACACTATTTTCATCATTAATAGATTCATTTAACATTACTTGCTGACATGACAAGAGACTTCATCATTATCACACTATTTTAATTGAATATTCCTTAATTTCAAAAACCAAAATAAATAGAAAGTTTTAAAGATGAGCAATCGTTATTTAAAGTAAGCATGTTACAATTATATGACGAAAAGCCATATTGGTGTTTGCAACATATGTGTTTTCTTTTAGAGCAATGCTAACTGCATTCATATACAAAATCCAAATAGGATGCATAAAATCAAAGAGAAAAGGAGATGAAATTGCAATCAAAATGATGACAATAAAGGTGATTTTTGGAACCCAGGGGTAAATTTTTAAAACGACAAACAAACTTTTATAAAGATAATACAAAGGATTACACATAACTCAAGTAGGGCAATACCAAGTAACTTGATATCCTTAATTGTATCTCAGAGTCCATTGCAGTAAAGTTTGTACCAATCAGCTGGATATCCTTTGTAGTGGGACATTAATCAAACAAAATTTCAACTGTTTTCTTTTTGTTATCATTGGTTTCACAATTTTTTCCAATATTTGTAATAACTGAGATACTCATTCGTACGGAGTGAACTAAAAAGAGAAACAACAATGAACGTGTTCAAAATTAAATACCTAGATACATTCAAGCATTTTCAAAATTAAATACATGCTAGCAAATATGAAGCCACAGGTATGATTAGCAACTGGAAAAAAGATGAAATTGCAACCAATTTGTATAGGAAAAACAATTGTCTTACCTGCTCCAAATTCGGAGAAGCTGCAACAGGGCATAATGGAGCCCTGGTGCATGAGAGAGGATCGGTCAAAGAGTGCGCAAGGAGAGACGGTGACGAGAGAAAAGAGAGAGAGACATTTCCGGAGTTGAGAACTCAGCCTCAAACGATTTGACGGTTGGAGAATTAGGGTTTCTCAAATCAAGGTACGAGTTCAAAGGATGATGGTAGAAAGAAATGCGGGGCAACATCGAAGAGTTCTCCTTCAACGCCATGAGAGTCGGAGGGAGGGGAGATGGTGGTGAGAATCACCTGTATCTCTTTGTTCTTCGCCTGAGAAATGAGGGAAATGAAAGAATGAGTTAACGGAGAAGGTTACTAATTTTTCCGTTAATATGCAACAAATCAACTGGCACGAATCTTAACTAGATCCAACAGTCAAGCTCACTTGTGGGCAGGATTTTCCTGCCCACAAGGGGGCAGAGGATTCGATTCCTAATTCAAGACCGGAGAAAAACAATGTAACCCACAAATTCATATCACCTAAAGGTAACTCAGATTTTAAATTTAGATTCGAACTGTCTGGTTTTCTTGACATGATATAGATTTTCCTCATCGGATCGTGACCTGAATTTTGATCGTATGTCAGATTTAAGCTCAAAATTTGAGTTATTTCAAAGAATCCGGACTTTATAGTCCACTGGTTTAGCTTCACCTTTCCAATCTAACAACAATACAGCATGTCAAATGCCTCAACGACTCAAAATGAAATTACATTTATAAACTCGGTTCTTCTTATTTCTTATTTTTATACTACCAAATAAGAAAAAAAAAAGGAAATTCAAGGCCAGCATAAGACAAAAGGAGTGTAGTATATAAAGGCTTATACTAAACAGGCCCATTGGGCTTAGCTTCACTAACCTTTCCAATTTAACAACAAGAAGTCAAATGCCTCAACGACCTTTCAATATGAAATTGCGTTTGGGGTTTCATCTTTCATTAATGATCCCGATTTTTTTATTAATAACCCCAAAAGAAAATTTAATAAAAATAACCTTAAAAAAAATTTAAAAATGACCAAACCCATTACCTCCCAGCACTGGGCTGACCCCTGGTGGACAGTCTGCTATAATAATTTTTTTTAGGATCTTAATATTTTCATCAAAAAAATGAAAAATGAAAAATTTTCAATTTTATAACAAACAAAAATATTAATTCTTACTTATGTCCTAAATTTTATAGCAAACAAAAATGAAAAATATTTATGAATGTACATTGGTTTTGATATTATATAATAGTAAAATTGCATGATTTTGACCGTTTAATGCATAATATGCATAACAGAGGAAAACATTTATTTGTATGTTACAACATGAATAAAAAAAAAGTAATTTTCATTGATTAAATGATGTGAAAAAAACAATTAATTCGTTAATCTTTCCACAACACATGATGCGCACATATTAATACACTTGTAAATATTTTTTCGACATAAATATTTTGAAATAATTTAGAATTATTGCAGACTATTTGAAAGAATAATGTGGTACATAAAAAAAATCATTTTCTTATTTTATTTGGGACAAAACCTCTAATTACAAAAAAAAATAGTTTTTAATTTTAAAATTCCAGTTACTATTTTAATACAATATATTGTTGAAAACATTATTTGTATTTTTTATCCTAAAACACATAATAAATAAAATAATAAATTAAGACTATATGCTTGTTATAAATTTTTATTTTGGCCTATGTAGTTGGCGAAGAAAATTGAAAACACAGTGTAAGATTGACCATTTTTGTTTGCTATAAAATTGAACACTTTTCATTTCCCATTTTTAGATGAAAATATTAAGATTTAAAAAAAAATTGAGGACAAAATCACATAAGTAAGATCGAACATTTTTTGTTTGCTATAAAATTGAACATTTTCCATTTTCCATTTTTCAATAAAAATATTAATATTCTAAAAAAAAAAACTGCAGCAGATTGCCCATCCTATGCTGGGAGGCAAACGGGCCTCTAGTGGGGCAGTTTGGTCATTTTTTTTAAGGCTAATTTTATTGTTTTTGGGGGTTATTAATAAAAAAATCGGTTAATGATCCCTTTCTGTGCGGTTATTAAGAAAAATATCTTAACGCGTAGTCAGATCAGGTTACTTGTTAATTTTCTCATTGGTAAACAAAATAAAATAAATGGGTTAACAATACAGATAATTATAAATATTTATTTAATTGGATAAAATATATTAAGCTGACAATCTTGATTATCATTCTTATACCATAATAATTAAACATGTATTTTGAAAAGAAAAAAAAAAAGGAGACCAGCACTATATTTTGACAACAGTTGTCATAATTTGATAAAATTTATTACGTCAGCATATGACGATTGCAAATACACTGCAAATCTGCAATAGAACTCTTGTGCACCAAATCTGTAATTTCCACTCTAAAAGCATGCACGGTGTATGGAGACCAGTTTTACTCAAAAACACTGCATATGTCACGAATGAAATTAACTAGTCAAGGATAGGGACCTCTCAAACTTCACAATGAAGCAAACTAAATTGTTTACTAGGGTTTTTAAGTTCTGATCTCAGCATACGGGCAGTTCGGCAAAAAAATAATCTGATCTCTCTCCTTCAAGAGATCCATTTCCATTTGCTTCTAGTATTATTCATATATATTTCTTTTTGTAAGAACATCTTCAATTTATATATTTTTTAGTTACTTGTTTGTAATTTTTCGGTTGTAAATGACAGTAAATCTAATATTTGTCTCCCATGGGTCCCTCAAAATTTTAATAATTATGAATATAATCATAATTAAGTCACGTTGGCATGAAGCCATGAACAAAATGAAAAAAATGGTTTATGTACAAAAATTCAATAGGATATATTATAAAGTAATTTATTCGTACAATATAAGACACAACTTATTAGTAAATTTTTGCACCTCTTCGTGGTTAAATCATGCAAGATTGATATTGTTCGTAATTAATTTATTTGAACTTTGTAAACTCGAAAGTAATTAAAAATCCTAAAAATCAAACAGTACAACTAAATAAAAGAAAAATAAATAATAGCTGATCCATCTAACTCTAAATCGACGGCCCAAAAGTTTTCTTTCGTTTTTTCATCATACAACCATCGGATCCCGCGTCCATTTTCTCTGAGGTAACATGATATTTGAGCTTAGACATAGACCGTCCGATCAGAATCCGGGCCAATCCGGTCCGTGGTGGAATCCACAAGGTCCCTTTAATAATCGTGCCATGGCAGATCGAACTGTCCTGATCTAAACTCAAAATTACTTTTACCTCAGGTTAAATTAGTTCTTCGATCCCAACCGACAGATCCATCTTCTTCTTTTTTAATTAGCAAAACCTACTTTTCGCTATCCCAAATTTCTCTTCCGATCACAAACCGCATCCACCTTTCGAAAAGAATTCGTGCAAAATCAAATAAGAATCAATCATCGCAAACAAACTAGAAGTTCAAGGAAGGAAGGAAGAATCGGCGTCACTCGGACTTAAGGGTGAGTCTCTTTCAATTCAATGGTTTCATGATCGGATCGTAAGCTGTCGATAGATTTACTAAACCATAGTAGCAACCAGGGACTTCTCTTTCAATTTTTGACCTTTGAATTCTTTTCCCCTTATTTACAGATCAATTGGGAGCAGTGGAAGAGAAATAATGAACAAGCAGCCACTTATATATAGTTTCGTGTCCAAGGGGACTGTGGTATTAGCTGAGCACACCTCTTTTACTGGAAATTTCAGTACAGTAGCAGTTCAGTGTTTGCATAAGTTACCTCCAAATAGCAACAAATTCACTTATTCATGCGATGGTCACACCTTCAATTTCCTTGTGGACAAGGGTTTCGGTATGTTCTTTTCTCCTGACAATTAGTAGCTCTCTTTTGTATGTCAAGGATTAGAATTGGTACGGCTGGGGATCATTGATAAAATTGTAACCTTTGATTGAAGATTTGAAGGTTCTTATGGATTATTTTGAGAATGTTCTCCATGGAATTAAGCATTAATCAACCAGTTGGCCTGCAATTGCAGAATTTAAAGCCAAATAATTTAACAAAATGCAAGAGGCAAGGATATTGAATTCAACCAATTGGCCTCCAATCGGCACTGAACTGCTGCTTTGTAATACTTGGCACTGATGAGCACATGATACCAAGAGAAAATAATATTTGATAGGGGTACAGTTAGGGGTGTAAACAGATCCGGATTATCCGACGGATATCCGCTCCGAATCTGCTTATAATCCAAATCCGGATTAAACGGATACGGATAATTCTAGATACGGATCCGGATATTTTTTGTATATGGAGAAATAACCTGGATACGGATATGAATAATTCTGTGAAGGTATAAAAGAAGCGGATATCCGTATATATCCGGATCCGAAATTTAATATTTGAACTGACATGCGGATTTTACAGATCTCGGTGTTAACCAAAACCAAATGCATA
>CAXKVW010001364.1:27500-30000 GCA_964058825.1 Carex arenaria | reverse complement strand
CAACCAGTCGGGACTTTCGGTTACTTCGGGCCATTTTTCGGCTGCTTCGGGCCATTTTTCGGCTGCTTCGGGACATTTTTCGGCTGCTTCGGGCCATTTTTCGGCTACTTCGGCTACATTTTGGCTACTTCAGGCTACATTTCGGCTACTTCGGGGACTTTCGGCTACTTCGGGCCATTTTTTGGCTACGTCAGGGACTTTCGGCTACTTCGGGCCATTTTTCGGCTACTTCGGCTACATTTCGGCTACTTCGGGCTACATTTCAGCTACTTCGGGTACTTTCAGCTACTTCGGGCCATTTTTCGGCTACCTCGGGCAATTTTTCAGCTACTTCGGCCACTTTTCGGCTACTTCGGGTCCTTTTTCGGCTACTTCGGGCACTTTCGGCTACTTCGGGCCATTTTTCAGCTATCTCAGGCAATTTTTCGGCTACTTCGGGCACCTATCGGCTACTTCGGGCACTTTTCGGCTACTTTCGGCTACTTCGGGTCATTTTTCGGCTACTTCGGGTCATTTTTCGTCTACTTCGGGCCATGTACACTCCCGTGCGTGTACCTCAGGGGCCATGTACACCACCCGGCCTGCACATGGAGGGGCACCCTTTCCGAAAATCCTTGCCCCCTAATAGGGAATATGCATTTTGGGTCTCCAGCCACGCCCAGGGTTACCACCCCCTGGAAATCCCCCAGGTTTCCCCCCCATTTTACTTAGAAGTGCTAACGCTAAGGGCGCTACTGCACCAACGCTACTTCGGGCCATTTTTCGGCTACTTCGGGCCATTTTTCGGCTACTTCGGGCCATTTTTCGGCTACTTCGGGCTACTTTTCAGCTACTTCGGGCCATTGTCCGGCTACTTCGGGCACTTTCGGCTACTTCGGGTCATTTTTCGGCTACTTCGGGCCATTTTTCGGCTACTTCGGGCACTTTTCGGCTACTTCGGGCCACTTTTCGGCTACTTCAGGCTACTTTTTGGCTACTTCGGGATACTTTCAGGCTACTTCGGGGCATTTTCCGGCTACTTCGGGCACTTTCCGCTACTTCGGGTCATTTTTCGGCTACTTCTGGCCAATTTTCGGCTACTTCGGGCCATTTTCGGCTACTTCGGGCCTTTTTTCGGCTACTTCGACTACATTTTGGCTACTTCGGGCTACATTTGGGCTACTTCGGCTACATTTGGGCTACTTCGGCTACATTTCAGCTACTTCGGGGTACATTTCAGCTAATTCGGGGCCATTTTTCGGCTACTTCGGGCCAATTTTCGGCTACTACGGCTACATTTCGGCTACTTCGGGCTACATTTCGGCTACTTCGGGCACTTTCAGCTACGTCAAGTCATTTTTCGGCTACTTCGGGCACTTTCGGCTACTTCGGGCCATTTTTCGGCTACTTCGGGCAATTTTCGGCTACTTCGGGCAATTTTCGGCTACTTCGGTCCATTTTTTGGCTACTTCGGGCCATTTTCCGTCTACTACGGGCACTTTCGGCTACTTCGGGTCATTTTTCGGCTACTTCGGGTCATTTTTCGGCTACTTCGGGCACTTTTCGGCTATTTCGGGCCATTTTTCGGCTACTTCAGGCCACCTTTCGGCTACTTCGGGCCATTTTCCGGCTACTTCGGGCACTTTCAGCTACTTCGGGCCATTTTTCGGCTACTTCGGCTACATTTTGGCTACTTCGGCTACATTTTGGCTACTTCGGGCTACATTTCGGCTACTTCGGGCTACATTTCGGCTACTTCGGGCCATTTTTTTGCTACGTCGGGGACTTTCGGCTACTTCGGGCTATATTTCGGCTACTTCGGGCCATTTTTCGGCTACTTCGGGGCAATTTTCGGCTACTTCGGAGCAATTTTCGGCTACTT
The DNA here is from genome assembly GCA_964058825.1 of Carex arenaria. Taxonomy (NCBI): domain Eukaryota; kingdom Viridiplantae; phylum Streptophyta; class Magnoliopsida; order Poales; family Cyperaceae; genus Carex; species Carex arenaria. The sequence goes on along the minus strand of CAXKVW010001364.1, from coordinate 28,139 downwards.
CGGGCCAATTTTCGGCTACTTCGGCTACATTTCAGCTACTTCGGGCTACATTTCGGCTACTTGGGGCACTTTCAGCTACGTCAGGTCATTTTTCGGCTACTTCGGGCACTTTCGGCTACTTGGGGACATTTTTCGGCTACTTCGGGCAATTTTCGGCTACTTCGGGCCATTTTTCGGCTACTTCGGGCTACTTCTCGGCTACTTCGGGCACTTTTCGGCTACTTCGGGCCATTTCTCGGCTACTTCGGGCTACTTTTTGGCTACTTCGATCCATTTTCCGGCTACTTTGGGCACTTTCGGCTACTTCGGGCACTTTCGGCTACTTCGGGTCATTTTTCGGCTACTTCGGCTACATTTCGGCTACTTCGGGCTACATTTCGGCTACTTCGGGCTACATTTCGGCTACTTCGGGGACTTTTGGCTACTTCTGGCCATTTTTTTGCTACGTCGGGAACTTTCGGCTACTTCGGGCCATTTTTCGGCTACTTCGGGCCAATTTTCGGCTAGTTCGGCTACATTTCGGCTACTTCGGGCTACATTTCGGCTACTTCGGGCTACATTTCGGCTACTTTGGGCCATGTACACTCCCATTTGTGCACATGAGGGGGCACCCTTCTTGAAAATCTTGCCCCCCTAATA
>CAXKVW010001364.1:15000-17500 GCA_964058825.1 Carex arenaria | reverse complement strand
GGGCACTTTTCGGCTACTTTCGGCTACTTCGGGTCATTTTTCGGCTACTTCGGGTCATTTTTCGTCTACTTCGGGCCATGTACACTCCCGTGCGTGTACCTCAGGGGCCATGTACACCACCCGGCCTGCACATGGAGGGGCACCCTTTCCGAAAATCCTTGCCCCCTAATAGGGAATATGCATTTTGGGTCTCCAGCCACGCCCAGGGTTACCACCCCCTGGAAATCCCCCAGGTTTCCCCCCCATTTTACTTAGAAGTGCTAACGCTAAGGGCGCTACTGCACCAACGCTACTTCGGGCCATTTTTCGGCTACTTCGGGCCATTTTTCGGCTACTTCGGGCCATTTTTCGGCTACTTCGGGCTACTTTTCAGCTACTTCGGGCCATTGTCCGGCTACTTCGGGCACTTTCGGCTACTTCGGGTCATTTTTCGGCTACTTCGGGCCATTTTTCGGCTACTTCGGGCACTTTTCGGCTACTTCGGGCCACTTTTCGGCTACTTCAGGCTACTTTTTGGCTACTTCGGGATACTTTCAGGCTACTTCGGGGCATTTTCCGGCTACTTCGGGCACTTTCCGCTACTTCGGGTCATTTTTCGGCTACTTCTGGCCAATTTTCGGCTACTTCGGGCCATTTTCGGCTACTTCGGGCCTTTTTTCGGCTACTTCGACTACATTTTGGCTACTTCGGGCTACATTTGGGCTACTTCGGCTACATTTGGGCTACTTCGGCTACATTTCAGCTACTTCGGGGTACATTTCAGCTAATTCGGGGCCATTTTTCGGCTACTTCGGGCCAATTTTCGGCTACTACGGCTACATTTCGGCTACTTCGGGCTACATTTCGGCTACTTCGGGCACTTTCAGCTACGTCAAGTCATTTTTCGGCTACTTCGGGCACTTTCGGCTACTTCGGGCCATTTTTCGGCTACTTCGGGCAATTTTCGGCTACTTCGGGCAATTTTCGGCTACTTCGGTCCATTTTTTGGCTACTTCGGGCCATTTTCCGTCTACTACGGGCACTTTCGGCTACTTCGGGTCATTTTTCGGCTACTTCGGGCACTTTTCGGCTATTTCGGGCCATTTTTCGGCTACTTCAGGCCACCTTTCGGCTACTTCGGGCCATTTTCCGGCTACTTCGGGCACTTTCAGCTACTTCGGGCCATTTTTCGGCTACTTCGGCTACATTTTGGCTACTTCGGCTACATTTTGGCTACTTCGGGCTACATTTCGGCTACTTCGGGCTACATTTCGGCTACTTCGGGCCATTTTTTTGCTACGTCGGGGACTTTCGGCTACTTCGGGCTATATTTCGGCTACTTCGGGCCATTTTTCGGCTACTTCGGGGCAATTTTCGGCTACTTCGGAGCAATTTTCGGCTACTTTGGGCCAATTTTCGGCTACTTCGGCTACATTTCAGCTACTTCGGGCTACATTTCGGCTACTTGGGGCACTTTCAGCTACGTCAGGTCATTTTTCGGCTACTTCGGGCACTTTCGGCTACTTGGGGACATTTTTCGGCTACTTCGGGCAATTTTCGGCTACTTCGGGCCATTTTTCGGCTACTTCGGGCTACTTCTCGGCTACTTCGGGCACTTTTCGGCTACTTCGGGCCATTTCTCGGCTACTTCGGGCTACTTTTTGGCTACTTCGATCCATTTTCCGGCTACTTTGGGCACTTTCGGCTACTTCGGGCACTTTCGGCTACTTCGGGTCATTTTTCGGCTACTTCGGCTACATTTCGGCTACTTCGGGCTACATTTCGGCTACTTCGGGCTACATTTCGGCTACTTCGGGGACTTTTGGCTACTTCTGGCCATTTTTTTGCTACGTCGGGAACTTTCGGCTACTTCGGGCCATTTTTCGGCTACTTCGGGCCAATTTTCGGCTAGTTCGGCTACATTTCGGCTACTTCGGGCTACATTTCGGCTACTTCGGGCTACATTTCGGCTACTTTGGGCCATGTACACTCCCATTTGTGCACATGAGGGGGCACCCTTCTTGAAAATCTTGCCCCCCTAATAGGGAATATGCATTTTTAGGCTCTAGCCACCCCTTGGGTTACCACCCCCTCCAAATCCCCCATGTTAAAAATAAGGGTGTTGAACTATTTTTTTACCCGATTTTTCGACCGGTTTCACTTCTTATCCAATTTTTTTTTTAAATTTCAAATTTTCTGAAAATTTCAAATTTTTTGAAAATTTCAAATTTTTTCGAATTTCAAATTTTTTCGGAAATCAATTTTTTTCAAATTTCAATTTTTTTCTAATTTCAAAATTTTTCAAATTTCAAAATTTTCAAATTTCAAAATTTTTCTCGAATTTTCAATTTTCGGCTACTTCGGTCCATTTTTTGGCTACTTCGGGCCATTTTCCGTCTACTACGGGCACTTTCGGCTACTTCGGGTCATTTTTCGGCTACTTCGGGTCATTTTTCGGCTACTTCGGGCACTTTTCGGCTATTTCGGGCCATTTTTCGGCTACTTCAGGCCACCTTTCGGC
>CAXKVW010001364.1:0-5000 GCA_964058825.1 Carex arenaria | reverse complement strand
TGTGTACGCGTGGCTGCATATGCATATGCTTCGGGGCAGGGGGCGCCACGCAAAGACGCCCTGCCCCCAACCCGTCGGGACTTCGTACACTGCGTTGTGTGTACGCGTGGCTACATATGCATATGCTTCGGGGCAGGGCGCGCCACGCAAAGACGCCCGGCCCCCAACCCGTCGGGACTTCGTACACTGCGTTGGGTGTACGCGTGGCTGCATATGCATATGCTTCGGGGCAGGGCGCGCCACGCAAAGACGCCCTGCCCCCAACCCGTCGGGACTTCGTACACTGCGTTGTGTGTACGCGTGGCTGCATATGCATATGCTTCGGGGCAGGGCGCGCCACGCAAAGACGCCCTGCCCCCAACCCGTCGGGACTTCGTACACTGCGTTGTGTGTACGCGTGGCTGCATATGCATATGCTTCGGGGCAGGGCGCGCCACGCAAAGACGCCCTGCCCCCAACCCGTCGGGACTTCGTACACTGCGTTGTGTGTACGCGTGGCTGCATATGCATATGCTTCCGGGCAGGGCGCGCCACGCAAAGACGCCCTGCCCCCAACCCGTCGGGACTTCGTACACTGCGTTGTGTGTACGCGTGGCTGCATATGCATTTGCTTCGGGGCAGGGCGCGCCACGCAAAGACGCCCTGCCCCCAACCCGTCGGGACTTCGTACACTGCGTTGTGTGTACGCGTGGCTGCATATGCATATGCTTCCGGGCAGGGCGCGCCACGCAAAGACGCCCTGCCCCCAACCCGTCGGGACTTCGTACACTGCGTTGTGTGTACGCGTGGCTGCATATGCATATGCTTCCGGGCAGGGCTCGCCACGCAAAGACGCCCTGCCCCCAACCTGTCGGGACTTCGTACACTGCGTTGTGTGTACGCGTGGCTGCATATGCATATGCTTCCGAGCAGGGCGCGCCACGCAAAGACGCCCTGCCCCCAACCAGTCGGGACTTTCGGTTACTTCGGGCCATTTTTCGGCTGCTTCGGGCCATTTTTCGGCTGCTTCGGGACATTTTTCGGCTGCTTCGGGCCATTTTTCGGCTACTTCGGCTACATTTTGGCTACTTCAGGCTACATTTCGGCTACTTCGGGGACTTTCGGCTACTTCGGGCCATTTTTTGGCTACGTCAGGGACTTTCGGCTACTTCGGGCCATTTTTCGGCTACTTCGGCTACATTTCGGCTACTTCGGGCTACATTTCAGCTACTTCGGGTACTTTCAGCTACTTCGGGCCATTTTTCGGCTACCTCGGGCAATTTTTCAGCTACTTCGGCCACTTTTCGGCTACTTCGGGTCCTTTTTCGGCTACTTCGGGCACTTTCGGCTACTTCGGGCCATTTTTCAGCTATCTCAGGCAATTTTTCGGCTACTTCGGGCACCTATCGGCTACTTCGGGCACTTTTCGGCTACTTTCGGCTACTTCGGGTCATTTTTCGGCTACTTCGGGTCATTTTTCGTCTACTTCGGGCCATGTACACTCCCGTGCGTGTACCTCAAGGGCCATGTACACCACCCGGCCTGCACATGGAGGGGCACCCTTTCCGAAAATCCTTGCCCCCTAATAGGGAATATGCATTTTGGGTCTCCAGCCACGCCCAGGGTTACCACCCCCTGGAAATCCCCCAGGTTTCCCCCCCATTTTACTTAGAAGTGCTAACGCTAAGGGCGCTACTGCACCAACGCTACTTCGGGCCATTTTTCGGCTACTTCGGGCCATTTTTCGGCTACTTCGGGCCATTTTTCGGCTACTTCGGGCTACTTTTCAGCTACTTCGGGCCATTGTCCGGCTACTTCGGGCACTTTCGGCTACTTCGGGTCATTTTTCGGCTACTTCGGGCCATTTTTCGGCTACTTCGGGCACTTTTCGGCTACTTCGGGCCACTTTTCGGCTACTTCAGGCTACTTTTTGGCTACTTCGGGATACTTTCAGGCTACTTCGGGGCATTTTCCGGCTACTTCGGGCACTTTCCGCTACTTCGGGTCATTTTTCGGCTACTTCTGGCCAATTTTCGGCTACTTCGGGCCATTTTCGGCTACTTCGGGCCTTTTTTCGGCTACTTCGACTACATTTTGGCTACTTCGGGCTACATTTGGGCTAATTCGGCTACATTTGGGCTACTTCGGCTACATTTCAGCTACTTCGGGGTACATTTCAGCTAATTCGGGGCCATTTTTCGGCTACTTCGGGCCAATTTTCGGCTACTACGGCTACATTTCGGCTACTTCGGGCTACATTTCGGCTACTTCGGGCACTTTCAGCTACGTCAAGTCATTTTTCGGCTACTTCGGGCACTTTCGGCTACTTCGGGCCATTTTTCGGCTACTTCGGGCAATTTTCGGCTACTTCGGGCAATTTTCGGCTACTTCGGTCCATTTTTTGGCTACTTCGGGCCATTTTCCGTCTACTACGGGCACTTTCGGCTACTTCGGGTCATTTTTCGGCTACTTCGGGTCATTTTTCGGCTACTTCGGGCACTTTTCGGCTATTTCGGGCCATTTTTCGGCTACTTCAGGCCACCTTTCGGCTACTTCGGGCCATTTTCCGGCTACTTCGGGCACTTTCAGCTACTTCGGGCCATTTTTCGGCTACTTCGGCTACATTTTGGCTACTTCGGGCTACATTTCGGCTACTTCGGGCTACATTTCGGCTACTTCGGGCCATTTTTTTGCTACGTCGGGGACTTTCGGCTACTTCGGGCTATATTTCGGCTACTTCGGGCCATTTTTCGGCTACTTCGGGGCAATTTTCGGCTACTTCGGAGCAATTTTCGGCTACTTTGGGCCAATTTTCGGCTACTTCGGCTACATTTCAGCTACTTCGGGCTACATTTCGGCTACTTGGGGCACTTTCAGCTACGTCAGGTCATTTTTCGGCTACTTCGGGCACTTTCGGCTACTTGGGGACATTTTTCGGCTACTTCGGGCAATTTTCGGCTACTTCGGGCCATTTTTCGGCTACTTCGGGCTACTTCTCGGCTACTTCGGGCACTTTTCGGCTACTTCGGGCCATTTCTCGGCTACTTCGGGCTACTTTTTGGCTACTTCGATCCATTTTCCGGCTACTTTGGGCACTTTCGGCTACTTCGGGCACTTTCGGCTACTTCGGGTCATTTTTCGGCTACTTCGGCTACATTTCGGCTACTTCGGGCTACATTTCGGCTACTTCGGGCTACATTTCGGCTACTTCGGGGACTTTTGGCTACTTCTGGCCATTTTTTTGCTACGTCGGGAACTTTCGGCTACTTCGGGCCATTTTTCGGCTACTTCGGGCCAATTTTCGGCTAGTTCGGCTACATTTCGGCTACTTCGGGCTACATTTCGGCTACTTCGGGCTACATTTCGGCTACTTTGGGCCATGTACACTCCCATTTGTGCACATGAGGGGGCACCCTTCTTGAAAATCTTGCCCCCCTAATAGGGAATATGCATTTTTAGGCTCTAGCCACCCCTTGGGTTACCACCCCCTCCAAATCCCCCATGTTAAAAATAAGGGTGTTGAACTATTTTTTTACCCGATTTTTCGACCGGTTTCACTTCTTATCCAATTTTTTTTTTAAATTTCAAATTTTCTGAAAATTTCAAATTTTTTGAAAATTTCAAATTTTTTCGAATTTCAAATTTTTTCGGAAATCAATTTTTTTCAAATTTCAATTTTTTTCTAATTTCAAAATTTTTCAAATTTCAAAATTTTCAAATTTCAAAATTTTTCTCGAATTTCAAAATTTTTAATTTTTTCGTGGCAACCCCGGCTCGGACTCCCGCTGCACCGACGCTGGGGGCTGTCAGCACCGACGCTGGGGCTGTCCGCACTAACGCTGGGGGCTGTCACACTAACGCTGGGTGCTGTCAGCCCCGACGCTGGGGCTGTCAGCACTAACGCTGGGCGCTGTCAGCACCGACGCTGGGGCTATCAGCACCGACGCTGGGGCTTCCCAGATTTTTTCCCCGTTTTTTTTTTGTTCACTTCAAATTTTTTTGAAATTTCAATTTTTTTCAAATTTCAAATTTTTTTCAAAGCTCAATTTTTTTTTTCGTGGCAAACCCGGGTCGGACTATCGCTGCACCGACGCTGGGGGCTGTCAGCACTAACGCTGGGGGCTGTCAACCTAACGCTGGGCGCTGTCAGCCCCGACGTTGGGGGCTGTCACACTAACGCTTGGCGCTGTCAGCCCCGACGCTGGGGCTGTCAGCGCTAACGCTGGGGGCTGTCAGCACCGACGCTGGGGCTGTCCGCACTAACGCTGGGGGCTGTCACACTAACGCTGGGCGCTGTCAGCCCCGACGCTGGGGCTGTCAGCACTAACGCTGGGCGCTGTCAGCACCGACGCTGGGGCTTCCCAGATTTTTTCCCCGTTTTTTTTTTTGAAATTTCAAATTTTTTTGAAATTTCAATTTTTTTCAAATTTCAAATTTTTTTCAAAGCTCAATTTTTTTTTCGTGGCAACCCCGGGTCGGACTATTGCTGCACCGACGCACACCGCACGGGAGGCATCGTTGCCTGGCTCATTTTTTGCAGTGTTACATCGGTGCCCTCATCCGTTTTCGGAAACACCGTTGCGTCCCTGTTTTTTTGCAGTGTTGCATCGCTGCCCTCATCCATTTTTCGAAACATCGCTGCCTCGCTCATTTTTCGCAGTGTTACATCGGTGCCCTCATCCAGCTTCGAAAGTATCGTTGCCTCACTGTTGTTTTGGAGCGTTGCATCGTTGCCTAAGCAGATGTCCAGAACAGCGTTGCCTCGCTCTTTTTTTGCGTTGCTGCAACGGTGCCCTCATCCAAATTCCGAAGCACCGTTGCCTCACAGTTTTTTTGCAGTGCTGCATCGGTTACTCCGTAAACGTCAGAAACACCGTTGCCTCACTTGCGTTGCATCGTTGCCTGACCAAATGTCCAGAACACGTGTTGTACATAGCTGCGCGTTCAAACTTCTTAGAGATGTGAGAAGTTTCCAACCAACATGTGCATATTTGATGCTTAGGCTGCAGAACGAATTGAAT
>CAXKVW010001363.1:12500-17404 GCA_964058825.1 Carex arenaria | reverse complement strand
GCGCGAAGCTACCGTGTGCCGGATTATGACTGAACGCCTCTAAGTCAGAATCCAAGCTAGCAACCGGCGCCAGCGCCCGCCGTCCCTCCCGACCCACAGTAGGGGCTTCGGCCCCGACGGGCCCGTGCCATCGGCCAGGCCCCCGCGGCGGACGAGCCGCGGGCGGCCGCCTTGAAGGTCAATTTCACCAGGGCGGCGGGCAGAATCCTTTGCAGACGACTTAAATACGCGACGGGGCATTGTAAGTGGCAGAGTGGCCTTGCTGCCACGATCCACTGAGATCCAGCCCCACGTCGCACGGATTCGTCCCTCCCCCACACTCCGCTCACGCGAGTTGGCCGGCGGGGTAATGGGGGGGAGACTCTATGCGGGACCGCACGGGCCCACGCTCGCGGTACGCGGTGCGTCGCCCTCAATGCACTCGGATATCAAGCACCAATGTGTATGCATGCGCCCGAGTCCAACAGGTTCCCACCGGACGGCGATCATGCAAAGAGCACGCGACGTACGTGCACGCATGCGCACAAGTCCCACAGGTCCGTCCCGTACAGATTCAATTCGTTCTGCAGCCTAAGCATCAAATATGCACATGTTGGTTGGAAACTTCTCACATCTCTAAGAAGTTTGAACGCGCAGCTATGTACAACACGTGTTCTGGACATTTGGTCAGGCAACGATGCAACGCAAGTGAGGCAACGGTGTTTCTGACGTTTACGGAGTAACCGATGCAGCACTGCAAAAAAACTGTGAGGCAACGGTGCTTCGGAATTTGGATGAGGGCACCGTTGCAGCAACGCAAAAAAAGAGCGAGGCAACGCTGTTCTGGACATCTGCTTAGGCAACGATGCAACGCTCCAAAACAACAGTGAGGCAACGATACTTTCGAAGCTGGATGAGGGCACCGATGTAACACTGCGAAAAATGAGCGAGGCAGCGATGTTTCGAAAAATGGATGAGGGCAGCGATGCAACACTGCAAAAAAACAGGGACGCAACGGTGTTTCCGAAAACGGATGAGGGCACCGATGTAACACTGCAAAAAATGAGCCAGGCAACGATGCCTCCCGTGCGGTGTGCGTCGGTGCAGCAATAGTCCGACCCGGGGTTGCCACGAAAAAAAAATTGAGCTTTGAAAAAAATTTGAAATTTGAAAAAAATTGAAATTTCAAAAAAATTTGAAATTTCAAAAAAAAAAACGGGGAAAAAATCTGGGAAGCCCCAGCGTCGGTGCTGACAGCGCCCAGCGTTAGTGCTGACAGCCCCAGCGTCGGGGCTGACAGCGCCCAGCGTTAGTGTGACAGCCCCCAGCGTTAGTGCGGACAGCCCCAGCGTCGGTGCTGACAGCCCCCAGCGTTAGCGCTGACAGCCCCAGCGTCGGGGCTGACAGCGCCAAGCGTTAGTGTGACAGCCCCCAACGTCGGGGCTGACAGCGCCCAGCGTTAGGTTGACAGCCCCCAGCGTTAGTGCTGACAGCCCCCAGCGTCGGTGCAGCGATAGTCCGACCCGGGTTTGCCACGAAAAAAAAAATTGAGCTTTGAAAAAAATTTGAAATTTGAAAAAAATTGAAATTTCAAAAAAATTTGAAGTGAACAAAAAAAAAACGGGGAAAAAATCTGGGAAGCCCCAGCGTCGGTGCTGATAGCCCCAGCGTCGGTGCTGACAGCGCCCAGCGTTAGTGCTGACAGCCCCAGCGTCGGGGCTGACAGCACCCAGCGTTAGTGTGACAGCCCCCAGCGTTAGTGCGGACAGCCCCAGCGTCGGTGCTGACAGCCCCCAGCGTCGGTGCAGCGGGAGTCCGAGCCGGGGTTGCCACGAAAAAATTAAAAATTTTGAAATTCGAGAAAAATTTTGAAATTTGAAAATTTTGAAATTTGAAAAATTTTGAAATTAGAAAAAAATTGAAATTTGAAAAAAATTGATTTCCGAAAAAATTTGAAATTCGAAAAAATTTGAAATTTTCAAAAAATTTGAAATTTTCAGAAAATTTGAAATTTAAAAAAAAAATTGGATAAGAAGTGAAACCGGTCGAAAAATCGGGTAAAAAAATAGTTCAACACCCTTATTTTTAACATGGGGGATTTGGAGGGGGTGGTAACCCAAGGGGTGGCTAGAGCCTAAAAATGCATATTCCCTATTAGGGGGGCAAGATTTTCAAGAAGGGTGCCCCCTCATGTGCACAAATGGGAGTGTACATGGCCCAAAGTAGCCGAAATGTAGCCCGAAGTAGCCGAAATGTAGCCCGAAGTAGCCGAAATGTAGCCGAACTAGCCGAAAATTGGCCCGAAGTAGCCGAAAAATGGCCCGAAGTAGCCGAAAGTTCCCGACGTAGCAAAAAAATGGCCAGAAGTAGCCAAAAGTCCCCGAAGTAGCCGAAATGTAGCCCGAAGTAGCCGAAATGTAGCCCGAAGTAGCCGAAATGTAGCCGAAGTAGCCGAAAAATGACCCGAAGTAGCCGAAAGTGCCCGAAGTAGCCGAAAGTGCCCAAAGTAGCCGGAAAATGGATCGAAGTAGCCAAAAAGTAGCCCGAAGTAGCCGAGAAATGGCCCGAAGTAGCCGAAAAGTGCCCGAAGTAGCCGAGAAGTAGCCCGAAGTAGCCGAAAAATGGCCCGAAGTAGCCGAAAATTGCCCGAAGTAGCCGAAAAATGTCCCCAAGTAGCCGAAAGTGCCCGAAGTAGCCGAAAAATGACCTGACGTAGCTGAAAGTGCCCCAAGTAGCCGAAATGTAGCCCGAAGTAGCTGAAATGTAGCCGAAGTAGCCGAAAATTGGCCCGAAGTAGCCGAAAATTGCTCCGAAGTAGCCGAAAATTGCCCCGAAGTAGCCGAAAAATGGCCCGAAGTAGCCGAAATATAGCCCGAAGTAGCCGAAAGTCCCCGACGTAGCAAAAAAATGGCCCGAAGTAGCCGAAATGTAGCCCGAAGTAGCCGAAATGTAGCCCGAAGTAGCCAAAATGTAGCCGAAGTAGCCAAAATGTAGCCGAAGTAGCCGAAAAATGGCCCGAAGTAGCTGAAAGTGCCCGAAGTAGCCGGAAAATGGCCCGAAGTAGCCGAAAGGTGGCCTGAAGTAGCCGAAAAATGGCCCGAAATAGCCGAAAAGTGCCCGAAGTAGCCGAAAAATGACCCGAAGTAGCCGAAAAATGACCCGAAGTAGCCGAAAGTGCCCGTAGTAGACGGAAAATGGCCCGAAGTAGCCAAAAAATGGACCGAAGTAGCCGAAAATTGCCCGAAGTAGCCGAAAATTGCCCGAAGTAGCCGAAAAATGGCCCGAAGTAGCCGAAAGTGCCCGAAGTAGCCGAAAAATGACTTGACGTAGCTGAAAGTGCCCGAAGTAGCCGAAATGTAGCCCGAAGTAGCCGAAATGTAGCCGTAGTAGCCGAAAATTGGCCCGAAGTAGCCGAAAATTGCCCGAAGTAGCCGAAAAATGGCCCCGAATTAGCTGAAATGTACCCCGAAGTAGCTAAAATGTAGCCGAAGTAGCCCAAATGTAGCCGAAGTTGCCCAAATGTAGCCCGAAGTAGCCAAAATGTAGTCGAAGTAGCCGAAAAAAGGCCCGAAGTAGCCGAAAATGGCCCGAAGTAGCCGAAAATTGGCCAGAAGTAGCCGAAAAATGACCCGAAGTAGCGGAAAGTGCCCGAAGTAGCCGGAAAATGCCCCGAAGTAGCCTGAAAGTATCCCGAAGTAGCCAAAAAGTAGCCTGAAGTAGCCGAAAAGTGGCCCGAAGTAGCCGAAAAGTGCCCGAAGTAGCCGAAAAATGGCCCGAAGTAGCCGAAAAATGACCCGAAGTAGCCGAAAGTGCCCGAAGTAGCCGGACAATGGCCCGAAGTAGCTGAAAAGTAGCCCGAAGTAGCCGAAAAATGGCCCGAAGTAGCCGAAAAATGGCCCGAAGTAGCCGAAAAATGGCCCGAAGTAGCGTTGGTGCAGTAGCGCCCTTAGCGTTAGCACTTCTAAGTAAAATGGGGGGGAAACCTGGGGGATTTCCAGGGGGTGGTAACCCTGGGCGTGGCTGGAGACCCAAAATGCATATTCCCTATTAGAGGGCAAGGATTTTCGGAAAGGGTGCCCCTCCATGTGCAGGCCGGGTGGTGTACATGGCCCCTGAGGTACACGCACGGGAGTGTACATGGCCCGAAGTAGACGAAAAATGACCCGAAGTAGCCGAAAAATGACCCGAAGTAGCCGAAAGTAGCCGAAAAGTGCCCGGAGTAGCCGATAGGTGCCCGAAGTAGCCGAAAAATTGCCTGAGATAGCTGAAAAATGGCCCGAAGTAGCCGAAAGTGCCCGAAGTAGCCGAAAAAGGACCCGAAGTAGCCGAAAAGTGGCCGAAGTAGCTGAAAAATTGCCCGAGGTAGCCGAAAAATGGCCCGAAGTAGCTGAAAGTACCCGAAGTAGCTGAAATGTAGCTCGAAGTAGCCGAAATGTAGCCGAAGTAGCCGAAAAATGGCCCGAAGTAGCCGAAAGTCCCTGACGTAGCCAAAAAATGGCCCGAAGTAGCCGAAAGTCCCCGAAGTAGCCGAAATGTAGCCTGAAGTAGCCAAAATGTAGCCGAAGTAGCCGAAAAATGGCCCGAAGCAGCCGAAAAATGTCCCGAAGCAGCCGAAAAATGGCCCGAAGCAGCCGAAAAATGGCCCGAAGTAACCGAAAGTCCCGACTGCAGGGCGTCTTTGCGTGGCGCGCCCTGCCCGGAAGCATATGCATATGCAGCCACGCGTACACACAACGCAGTGTACGAAGTCCCGACGGGTTGGGGGCAGGGCGTCTTTGCGTGGCGCGCCCTGCCCGGAAGCATATGCATATGCAGCCACGCGTACACACAACGCAGTGTACGAAGTCCCGACGGGTTGGGGGCAGGGCGTCTTTGCGTGGCGCGCCCTGCCCCGAAGCAAATGCATATGCAGCCACGCGTACACA
>CAXKVW010001363.1:0-2500 GCA_964058825.1 Carex arenaria | reverse complement strand
ATTTTTAACATGGGGGATTTGGAGGGGGTGGTAACCCAAGGGGTGGCTAGAGCCTAAAAATGCATATTCCCTATTAGGGGGGCAAGATTTTCAAGAAGGGTGCCCCCTCATGTGCACAAATGGGAGTGTACATGGCCCAAAGTAGCCGAAATGTAGCCCGAAGTAGCCGAAATGTAGCCCGAAGTAGCCGAAATGTAGCCGAACCTAGCCGAAAATTGGCCCGAAGTAGCCGAAAAATGGCCCGAAGTAGCCGAAAGTTCCCGACGTAGCAAAAAAATGGCCAGAAGTAGCCAAAAGTCCCCGAAGTAGCCGAAATGTAGCCCGAAGTAGCCGAAATGTAGCCCGAAGTAGCCGAAATGTAGCCGAAGTAGCCGAAAAATGACCCGAAGTAGCCGAAAGTGCCCGAAGTAGCCGAAAGTGCCCAAAGTAGCCGGGAAAATGGATCGAAGTAGCCAAAAAGTAGCCCGAAGTAGCCGAGAAATGGCCCGAAGTAGCCGAAAAGTGCCCGAAGTAGCGAGAAGTAGCCCGAAGTAGCCGAAAAATGGCCGAAGTAGCCGAAAATTGCCCGAAGTAGCCGAAAAATGTCCCCAAGTAGCCGAAAGTGCCCGAAGTAGCCGAAAAATGACCTGACGTAGCTGAAAGTGCCCCAAGTAGCCGAAATGTAGCCCGAAGTAGCTGAAATGTAGCCGAAGTAGCCGAAAATGGCCCGAAGTAGCCGAAAATTGCTCCGAAGTAGCCGAAAATTGCCCCGAAGTAGCCGAAAAATGGCCGAAGTAGCCGAAATATAGCCCGAAGTAGCCGAAAGTCCCCGACGTAGCAAAAAAATGGCCCGAAGTAGCCGAAATGTAGCCCGAAGTAGCCGAAATGTAGCCCGAAGTAGCCAAAATGTAGCCGAAGTAGCCAAAATGTAGCCGAAGTAGCCGAAAAATGGCCCGAAGTAGCTGAAAGTGCCCGAAGTAGCCGGAAAATGGCCGAAGTAGCCGAAAGGTGGCCTGAAGTAGCCGAAAAATGGCCCGAAATAGCCGAAAAGTGCCCGAAGTAGCCGAAAAAATGACCCGAAGTAGCCGAAAAATGACCCGAAGTAGCCGAAAGTGCCCGTAGTAGACGGAAAATGGCCGAAGTAGCCAAAAAATGGACCGAAGTAGCCGAAAATTGAAAATTCGAGAAAAATTTTGAAATTTGAAAATTTTGAAATTTGAAAATTTTGAAATTAGAAAAAAATTGAAATTTGAAAAAAATTGATTTCCGAAAAAATTTGAAATTCGAAAAAAATTTGAAATTTTCAAAAAATTTGAAATTTTCAGAAAATTTGAAATTTAAAAAAAAAATTGATAAGAAGTGAAACCGGTCGAAAAATCGGGTAAAAAAATAGTTCAACACCCTTATTTTTAACATGGGGGATTTGGAGGGGGTGGTAACCCAAGGGGTGGCTAGAGCCTAAAAATGCATATTCCCTATTAGGGGGGCAAGATTTTCAAGAAGGGTGCCCCCTCATGTGCACAAATGGGAGTGTACATGGCCCAAAGTAGCCGAAATGTAGCCCGAAGTAGCCGAAATGTAGCCCGAAGTAGCCGAAATGTAGCCGAACTAGCCGAAAATTGGCCCGAAGTAGCCGAAAAATGGCCCGAAGTAGCCGAAAGTTCCCGACGTAGCAAAAAAATGGCCAGAAGTAGCCAAAAGTCCCCGAAGTAGCCGAAATGTAGCCCGAAGTAGCCGAAATGTAGCCCGAAGTAGCCGAAATGTAGCCGAAGTAGCCGAAAAATGACCCGAAGTAGCCGAAAGTGCCCGAAGTAGCCGAAAGTGCCCAAAGTAGCCGGAAAATGGATCGAAGTAGCCAAAAAGTAGCCCGAAGTAGCCGAGAAATGGCCCGAAGTAGCCGAAAAGTGCCCGAAGTAGCCGAGAAGTAGCCCGAAGTAGCCGAAAAATGGCCCGAAGTAGCCGAAAATTGCCCGAAGTAGCCGAAAAATGTCCCCCAAGTAGCCGAAAGTGCCCGAAGTAGCCGAAAAATGACCTGACGTAGCTGAAAGTGCCCCAAGTAGCCGAAATGTAGCCCGAAGTAGCTGAAATGTAGCCGAAGTAGCCGAAAATTGGCCCAAAGTAGCCGAAAATTGCTCCGAAGTAGCCGAAAATTGCCCCGAAGTAGCCGAAAAATGGCCCGAAGTAGCCGAAATATAGCCCGAAGTAGCCGAAAGTCCCCGACGTAGCAAAAAAATGGCCCGAAGTAGCCGAAATGTAGCCCGAAGTAGCCGAAATGTAGCCCAGCCGAAGTAGCCGAAAAATGGCCCGAAGTAGCTGAAAGTGCCCGAAGTAGCCGGAAAATGGCCCGAAGTAGCCGAAAGGTGGCCTGAAGTAGCCGAAAAATGGCCCGAAATAGCCGAAAAGTGCCCGAAGTAGCCGAAAAATGACCCGAAGTAGCCGAAAAATGACCCGAAGTAGCCGAAAGTGCCCGTAGTAGACGGAAAATGGCCCGAAGTAGCCAAAAAATGGACCGAAGTAGCCG